>JMFS01093363.1:0-53442 GCA_000699545.1 Podiceps cristatus | reverse complement strand
TTTTTTTTTTTTAACATTTCATCTTCTTTTATTTTATCCTCTATTGGGAGCTGGCAGTGGTTCTATCAGCCGGGACAGATGCTCTCCAGATCCCCCTATCCCACTACAAGTGGAAGTTCTGCATGTCTCCACAGGGAAGCTCGCCACAGGGCTGCAGCAGAAACTTCTTGAAGATGGGGGGCGTGGAGAACAGAACCCCAAATGTGTTTGACGATTCGAGTGGAGGTCTCAATACCGTGAATGCCACTTACAACCGGTGGGACCTGGGAGGGAAGTTGACTCCCTGAACTGGGCAGCTCTGTAAACATAATTAATAAACCCCAAAAGGGGCAATTATTCCAGGCTTTACCATAACCATAATTTAGAAGCCCCCAGATCCCAGATTATTTTCTCATTACAGGTAGGAAAACAACACCAGGGGTGGCTCATGATGAAAAAATGCCGTTCCTCCCCTCCCCCCCATGCCCGATCCTGCCCACAGAAAGAGGTGAGACTTTGCAGATTCAGGTCTGGGAGCTGTCTCGGGGTAACCCCTGCCACGTCCTTGGGGAAGCACACCCGGAGGAGTGAGCCCCCCTCGGCTGTCCCTTCTGCCACCCTGCTCCCACTCCCATCAGCAAGCACGAGGAAAATTAATCCTCCAAGGGAAATTGATGGTTTTTAACGGAGATTGGCTGTGCTCAGCGTGCTGGGCCCCTCTCAGTGACAGAGTTCACTGCTACTCAGATTAAAACACCAGGTCTGGGATGTGAATAGAAAACGGCTACGTTAGGTGCCACCTGACTCTTTCAAAGCTGTTCTCATTGCATTTGTGATGAACAAGCAGGGTCCTGTTTCTGCTGCCAGGTCAGTGCTTGCACACAGCTTTGCTTGTGGTTATTCATCCCAAAAGACAGAAAAAGTAGAGGTTTGTGGCTTTGTTTTTGTTGTTTGTTTGTTTGTTTGTTTTTTTCTGAACTTTCAGACAAACCTATAAACATGAAAATTGTTTTCTCTGGTAGTCAGCAACTGACATTTGTAAGTCAAATGCAATGAAAAGAAAATTCTAAGTACTTGAAAATCAAATCATCTTTCATTTGCCTAAGGACCTTTGTAATCAAGATTATTTTCTGGGCTACACTTTTCCTCCTCCATGCGTATGGGCACAATAGTCTTCCTCTGTGACTTCAAGTTTAGCAGTTGTTAAAAACAATGGTTAGATGTCCAGCTACTTCCAAACTGTATCAAAGTTCCGGGCATACATATTTGCCAAATAGAAAACAGACAATTAATAAATCAGAATTCCAAGTCCATACTTTTGAAAGAGTAAGATTGAAATGGATGGAAGGACCATGTAGCTTTTTGTTTTGTTTTGTTTTGGTTTGGTTTGGTTTTTTCCCCAGAGCTGTAGGGGTAAGTGTCAGATACCATAAGGCTATATTAAAGTGTTGAGCCACCGTCCCTCCACTCCATTCTTAGATCCAGTTTTGAGGATGTCCAGGTTCTCCATATATTTATTATTTCCTTATAAAACAAACTGCTAGGCTGCAATATAGACATTCACTTTCTCAGCCTGAGTCGCTGCAACACATAACAACATGACAATTGTTTTTGTTATGTATTAAAATTACTAACCAAACAAATTAATATTTTAGAGGGGTTCAAATATAAAATATCACAGTTCAGTTTATGATTCTTTTCCTTTCCATTGATTTCATGGTTTGAACTGTTAATCTTTTAGACAGTTGAACATCACTGAGATTATGTATTTTTTATTAAAATGCAGAGCCAGAATGCGTTCATCTTGCTGCTCCCGTTCACGTGTAATGCTATGACTCTTTCTTACGTCATTTCAGCATCCTGAGAGCTTTGCTTTCTGACCCCCAGGTGATCTTGTCCGATCATTATTTCTCTTACTGCGGTAAGGCCTCGTGACTTGGGGCATAAGGAATTAAAAGACTTCCACGAAATTTCCCAAAAGCAGGAGAGGACCTCCAGCCCTGGAAGTACAATCCACAGCGCTCACCGGAGATGAGAAGTACGGACCAGACCGTAACCGTAACAATTTCAAAATTAATACAGGCACTTTGCAAACATTTATGAGATTTAAAAATGTATTCAGCACACATTCCAAAATTCAGGTCATGTATTTTGTGACTTTGCAAAGCGGATGAAAGCAGCAGTTTATCCCTGAGGCTGATGCCCAACAGGAAACTGAGAGTCTACCCCACAGACAGACTCATCACACCGTATTTCAGCTGTGAAGAGGTGAAGACTTTTGTTGATGGCATTGGTTTCCGTGGAAGAAGGAAGTCTTTTAAATGAAATTACAACTATGCCACCATTTCTACTCCCTGATATTACAGTTCACAGTCACAAACATTTGCAAGGCCAGGAACTAGCAATTAGTCACCCTCTGGAGTATCAGCTGAGTACTCCTGTAAGCAGTACTTTGTTGTCTGCACTGATAAAATAATATCTATCAAAATTCCACAAGAGATTACCTGCAAGATGCACTTGCCCTTAGAAAATAAAACTTGCTTCTTGTGAAAGTAGTTTTAATAACAAACTGATAGTACACTCAATTTCCTAAAAGTGATTACTTGCCTCCCTCACTGCCCCCAAAACCAACTCAGCTTTTAAAAACGGAGGAAAAGAATGCAATTAATTAAGCAACAGCACTTAAAACATAAAACTCTATTTGAAGTTTTTGCTTACAAATGGGAAAGAGACAGATAGTCAAATAACTAAGTTACTCTTAGCAATTTTTGCCTAAGGAGGAGTTAACGCACTATGGTAATAGACGGCACTACTGGAGGACACTGCTGAGTTAAAGTGGTTGGTTTGTTACTTACTTTGTAAAAGTAAAACTGAAAAATACCTACCCTATTTAGAGATAAGCATTTTTTTTCACAATCATAGACATTTCCCGCTACACACATTGTCTTTATAGGCTGGCCTTGATATTTTTCAATGAGTCTAGCCTGAAGAACAGAGCTATTCAGGCATCGCCGAAGAATCCGTAATTTCTCTTTGAATGGTTTCATTCTTGGCAATGGAGCAGTTCTCTTCCTTTGCTAACGAAGTTCAGTATCATTCCACGATACAACTGTGTCTCATTTGGAGGGACGGAATGCCAGACCCAGTCTGTCCTTGGCATTTGCAGGGTTTCCAGCAGTGATGGCAAGCTGAAGGAGGTCTGTCAGGGAGCAACAAAAATAAGTGATGCAACCGAGGACGTATCACGCGCTTTTCCCTTCTACCGAACAATTACTGATCGGTTCGTGACAAGCAACCACTTGCAATGTGGGATCTTGGTTTGTTTGCAAACCCTCTATATCAAGCTGCCAAAAGAAGGATGTGGCATGTGTCGACCCTTGTTTCCTCCCAATGTCCTTTTACATTTTCTATGCTTCTCAGACGGTGCTGATGGTTGGGATTTCAGACTACGACTGACTGTTGACATTCCCCTATAAAACCTTCCTTCCCTCAGCATATTGCGCTTGTGACAAAGGCAGCTTTTCACTGCTTCCCACCATATTGTAGCCATTCAGCAGCAACAACCCCCTCCGCTAGATTGTCCAAACATTGATTCTCACATTTGTTACTGGTAGGTGATTGTAACATGTTCGTTTAGCATTCAGCATGGCATTTCTTTCCCCTTGCCCACAGCTTGTCTGGAAGGCAGAGGTGATAAAGACTTTGTGTCCCAAATAAACCACAAACATCTGTCCTTTGTTCACCCTTCTGCCCTCTTACACGAAGTATCGCTTTTCTTCGGTGAACTGCTCACAGCCTCCCTCCACACCTTCACCCGTCCCAACTCATTGAGTCTACGCTCATCATGTCCACTCTCCCGAATCTACCTTCAGTCGCTGACACCTTTCTCCTTAGGAAGTGTGTGACCTCCGTTACACACTCCCTGACCTGCCTCTGTCCTAAATACTACGTCCTGCCTTCTTTCTTAATCCTGTCTCTCAGGCTGTTACACCTTCTGGCTTCTTCTCGCTCAGAGGGCCTTTATTTCACATTTCTTTCCATCTGCACCCAACCCGATGAGCACCTTTAGCACCTTAAGAGCACCTTTAGCAGTATAAAGTGCATAATATCCTTAACTCACACTACCAATAAACATATTTTGTCCCCAGCAAATGAAATGGAAAAACCAGTGCTCCCTATTAGTTGCACATACAAGAAAACTGGCAAATTTCTTCAGCGATATCTCAGCAACATGATAAATCCCACCAAACTGTGTAGATTACAGTAACAGAAACAGCATTGACCCAGCTTTTGTTTTCTCACTGTCTTATATTTTTTGGTGGGAAGTTTAGTTTACCTTATGAAATGATTATGAATAATAAGATCCTGGCTTTTCATCATGACATTGAAGATGGACAGAGAAGATAAAACTCAATTCATATGATCTCACCCTGTGTAACCCTGCTTCTTTGTAAAAATGAAGCACGGGAAGCATATGTACTATGTGTTAAAATTGTCAATTTCCAGTAAGGTCATTAAAGGCTCTCCGTAGGAGTTTGCTTTTTTGAAGAATGTGTCAAATTCAATATGGCTGTTGGGCACTAAAAACCTACAGCTGTGCCTTGAAGTCCACCAATGCCATTGCTTTCTCAAGGAAAACGCACTTGCCAAAGGTAAGTTGGGGTGATGCACTCTGCATTTTTTTGGCATGAGGGGAAATACATGGCTTTCCTGATGCACCCTCGAGCCGATGGAAAACAGGCAGCACCATGACTACCACCTTCCAAGTGTCAGGCAAGGCAAAGAGACATCTGCTTGTCCTGTCACTGCAAGCTCTCCTAACACGCTGTTCCATTTCTTCGTCTTCTGGGTGATTTATTGATGAATGTAGCAGTTTCACCACTTAGGAATTTAACAGTCACAGATACGAAGTGTCTCAGTCACTTTGTGAAACAACAAATCCAGTCCATCATTTGCAGGAGGGAGCCCAAATGCACTTAAAGTTAGTGGATGCCGTAGCTAAAGCTTTCATTAGAAAAGCTTTAACTCCTCATGGTCATTTCTTCAAAATCCAAACTTTTGTGACTGGCAAAATCATCTCTGGAGATTTATACATCAGGCAGAACATCAACTATTATCGACCTTTGTTTTATCATCAAAATCTGTAGGCTGAAGACAATCCTTTTTTGATGCTACTATTGTGTAAAGTGCTCCTAGGGAACAACAACCAAAAAAAAAGTAATTTGTTCCTTCTTTTCCACTCTGTGTTGCTTGTTATCCAGCCTTGCACACAATCTGAACTGTTGACATATTTCAGTAGTTATTTATTGAACAACATACCCACGCGATTTTGAATAGTTTTGCTTGTGTGCTTTGCTTTTGGGGCCATATTTATTGTCCATTGTGCCAATAAAGACATACAAAAAAATCTCACTAATGATACATTTTGAAATGAGTCATTTCCTAGGGCAGCGTCATGTTCTCTGTGACCAGAAATTGATGCTTTGCAGCAAAACTTGTCTGATTTTATACGGAGACTTTCAGGTCTTTTTAAGCTCAGAACAAGGATGACACAGACTGCAAATATCAGAAGAGTGGCTGTTGGAAAACTCAGTGTTCGTCCTGTGATAATTTTTTTTGAGAGTATATCAGGTGTGTGATTGAAGTTATTCATGACTATTTTTCAGCAAGATCTTGAGTTGTAGTGAATGACAGTTAATTTCTCAAAAGGTGTACATTACTGCCAGTAACAACCCTTTTTGTACTAACCAAAGTACCAAGAACAGTTCTGAATTACTCATGATAAAGTTTTGTCTTTCTGTATAGTCCTATTTTTTTTTAGAACGTCATATTACCCAAGACAAATTAAATAATGAATTTAACATCAATCTGAGGCAGCATAATGAAGAAACTGATTCATGATTAATCAAGAAGAAACTGACGGATGGCAGTGCAACTAGTGCCAATTCACAGTTTTATGGAAAATGGTTTTAAGCAAAGAATCGTAACTTCAGCTTTTATGAGATAACTGGGTTGACTGATGAGAGTAACTGCACAGTACTGCATAGTGTTGTTTGATTTAGCAGTCTATGAGAGTCTGGCTGAAGACTGCCAGGCTATCAATAAAGCACATGTTATTATCAATCAGGAACTGGTCAACCAGTAGACCTCAAAGAATTGGCGTCAGTGGAAAATCTGTCAAATAAGTGTCTTCCTGAAAGGATTTCCATTGATTAACCAATGACTCTGTTCTTTCCAATATTTTGTTACCCATCTGCAACTAAATACAAAATCACAGCTGGAAATATTTGCAGGTGATATAAGCTTTGGTCAGCGGGGAAATAATGTTAATTATAGGGGAGTTATGCAGCGTATTCTAGGTTTGTAGCTAATTTGGGTGAGTCAAAACATTTTCGAGTATATGCAAGTCAAATGCAAAGTCATGTATCACAGGACAATTGCAGCCATCTGCAGAGCAGCAGCTATTTTGAAAAGCTATAACTTTGCAGGGGTTCAGACTGTACTGGCGCCTCAACAGGAATCCGCATCTTGAGACTGCTGAAAAAAACCCCTAATCTGCTTTCAAACGGTGATAAGGTACACAGAAAGGTTGTTTTGTCTTTTTGTAGAGCTCAGGAACGGCAAGTCACAACCTGCGTGCTCTCTTGTGTTCACAGGTTCTCCGGTCAACCTTTCAAAATGGAAGCTGAAACATTGGAGAGCATGCCTGAAAACTATTTGAATGCTGGGGAAAACAAATGCCTAAGTCAGGCACAGAAATGTGTATCTGCCTATCAAAAAGGGAAAAAAAAAAAAAAACCAACCAAAAAGGACGACTTGCTTACATGACACAAGTAGCTTTAGAGGGAGAAAGGTGATTCATAGATTCATAGAAAGGTCTGGGTTGGAAGGGACCCCAAGGATCACAGACTCCCACCCCCCCTGCCACAGGCAGGGACACCAACCTCCAGGCCTGGACCTACATGAGGTTGGCCAGGGCCCCATCCAACCTGGCCTTGAACACCTCCAGGCATGGGGCATCCCCCCCCTCTCTGGGCAGCCTGTTCCAGCCCCTCACCACTCTCTCCGTAAAAAACTTCCCTCTAATATCTAATGTAACCCTTCCCTCTTTCAGCTTTAGTCCATTCCCCCTTGTCCTGTCACTATCTACCCTTTTAAAAAGTTGATTCCCCTCCTGTTTGTATGTTCCCTTCAGGTACTGGAAGTGATGAAGAGGTCTTCCCCGCAGGAGGGAAAAGAAACGCAGATGGAAAGCTGTATTTGTCACGAGTAGGCACATATATTTAATGGACAGAGTACACCACCTGCACAGGGGAAAAGAAGAGCTCTCTAAACGTTGTCCTGCCTCAAAAGTATATTTTAGCATGTTAATACGCTCAGTGTGGGGTGTCACATGAAAATCTACAGCCCACAAGACACAAGAAGTCAGTTGAGGTGATCTCAGGTCCAGCCTGGTTTTCTACCCTGAGAGGATTGCTTGAAGGACCTATTTTTAAACACTTAATTTAGGAGGCTATTCAGTTGTCACTGGAGGGAGACAGAGTCCTCTGTGAGAGCATTGAGGGACTGCTTTCAGAAAGAGCTGGGGTTTTTTATTTTTATTTTTTTTCACTTTTTTTATTAACAGCTGCACTAGTTGTCCAGGAAGAGAAGAGTTCTCTGATGCTGGTGGTAAGGGAGGGGTGACGTGGTGCTGATGTGTGTACATTGCCCCTCTGCCTCGTGCTCCCTGGGAGCTGGAGGCACCTGGAAAGCAGTAATTATCTTTCCAGGCAGGGAGTGGAACAAGACACCCCAAAAATGTTGCAGGAAGCAGAGTGGTCTCCAAGAGGAGGGTGGTCCAGGAGCAGGTGGTATTCCGGGTGCGGTGTCTGTGGAGCAGCAAATGAAGATGGAGTAATTGAAGGGCTAAACTCCGCTCTGGAACAGAAGCAGATGTCAATGTGAACGGCACGCCTTGTTATTTGGATGCCAGCTCCACAGCATAAATTTGTGGGACAGGAGTGTCAGACAGCCGGCTTGTAAGACTCAGTTTCATCTGTCTCTGTTGTTTGGGAGGGAGAGGTGGCATTCTGCTGCAGGCAACGGGAGCCAAAGGGGAGGGGGGGACAAATGCTGGCAGCTCACCAAGGATCCAGCTCTTCTTCACGCAAAACCAAGACGTAACATCATGTTCCTGTAAAAGCAAAAATTCCAGCTGCCAAACCACACGCTCCTCTGTACAGCAAGGAAAAGCAAAACATGCATACACTTTTTGAGACAAATTCCTGCATTTTCAGTGTATCAGCAGCCCATAAAGGGGCATGCCCCCACCTCTGCGAGCACCCTGTGTTCTGTGCAACTGTGAAATAAAGGTCTCCAGGAGCTGCCCCCTTCCTCTTCGCCGAATCATTCACATTCAAAACTTGACATCCAAACTGCGGCCCGCACAGTGCCTGGGGCTGCCTGATGACCACCCCAGTGCCAAGGCCACAAGCCCATGGAAGTACTGTCCGTGGCTGCACCAGAGCTGGTCAGATGCACAGTAAATAAGGGACCTGCTAACACCGGCTCCCATCCCGCTCTACCCGAGACCCACAGCTTGGGTTCGGGTCCAAGAGCCGTCCATGAGGTGGTGGAGAAAATGCTAAAAGAAGGTGACAGTGGAAAGAAATCTTTTGGATTTCCACGAGACCACCTCCCCCAAGATCTCTCTTCAATATACATTACTGCTTTCTAAAATGGGACATATTTGAAGAGGAGAGTCTTGTCATCTTCTTTTAGACCTTCCTCACTCTCTTTTTCTCATCTTTATTGATGCCTTCCAGGTGACTCAGGATTGTCAACTTTATTTTTTTACTGTCGCCTCTGTCCTCTTTTCTTCTTGTACAGGAACTTGTCAAATCTCTTAACCTCTCCCCCCATAGCAGAGACAAAAAATGCCATTGCAGTGCCTGTAACACAAAACTAGTGCTGTGCTCTGACCCAGCTTCACCCTGAGAAGACGCACACAGCCATATGCTCTCACGTTTCGCTGACAGAGATGGTAATTCAGATTGTTAGTTGATTGTTTTATTTCATGACATAAAATAATACGAGCAGGTGAACAGCCTTATAGATTTTCACTGTGGCCAGCTTTTTTTTGGTATGGATTGTGAGGGCAAAGCATGCCCTCACTAACATTATAGCAGTAAAAGAACAGACACTGATCATAAACTTTTACCTGCCACTGATTTTACACAAAGGTAGGGCTTTTGTATTAAGCTCGTAAGGTCTTATAAACATTTATATTTAATTGCACTACTGTGTATCATGAATGATAAATTTACCTATAACTAAAGACTTAAGTATAACTATATACTTAATTTGTTTTACTCAGGCTTTGTAAGTTCTGGAAAATATTTGCCATATATATTGCTTAATTGCAAACCCGGACATAACTATGAGTGATCCTCAAAGTCTTTTCAAATATGCTGTGGGCTTCCCTGAAGAGAGAAGATAATGTCAGCTCATTGAAAAGAGTGTTTCCATCCCTACATTTAGAGATTTAAGGTCAGAAAGGAGCATTTGTATCACATAGCCAGGTGTCTCTATTTCCCAGCTGTGGAAGTTTGCACAGGAAGAGAATGTCAGTAGTATTTTTGTCAAAAGCTGGACAGCTGAGAGCAGCAAAGCAGCGGCGCTACCAGTTTCTATAGCTGCTCTGCCCGATGGGAGCTGCTGTCCTGTGTCTGAGGGCAGAGCTGGGCCCACAGGGACCATTAACAAGCCGGGATTTTACCTGCAGATCTATGAAAACATTGAGTTATTAACACAACCACATACACAGAGAAGAGCACACAATTGCTTCCAGCATTGCCAAACTTAGGGACTGTAGATGACACAAGCAGTGGGGTAGTTTCACAACACCAATCCTCGTCTCTCCTACTTTGACAAGTACCTGTGCCCGAGGAAGAAAAGGAGCTCCCGCAGCTTGCTCAGGAACTGGGAATGGGAGCGCTACGGAAGGACACAGATTTAAGCTCCCACCAGGGGCAAGAAGACTGAAAATCACTCTTAAACTGCTTTGCCATTTGTCCTTTGTGAAACTCTTGGGTGAGGAGCAGGGATGAGCAGGTGAAAGGACAGATCGCGCCTTTATGGCACGGCTTAGATTAACGGCATCTGGGCGGCTGCGCAGCGAAACCAGCAGATGCCCAGGGGAGATGCCCGGGTGTTGCTACGCAGGGCACGTGTTGCCTGCCTGCTGCAATGGTCAGGCAGCTCCCCGGGCCCCTGCTGAGTGCTAGGGAAGTCAGTGTCTTTGGACAGACAGGTCCTGCTCCAAAACCCGTTGAAGGCAACCCAAGGCCTTCCTTCAGTGAGCTCCACCTTGAAACATGCACTGTGGACCTGCCTGGCCCATTTAAGCAAACTGGTTATACAGCTGTGCGGGGATGTCTTGGAAAAAACCCCTTTGCTCAGACTTGTATTTCATATTTCTTTATCTACAAAGCTAGATTGATAGTCACACCAGTGGTGCCGAGCCACTGGGTCTCTCTGCCCCTTTGCAAAGATGGAAGAAACCGATGCCACCAACAGAGAGGTTTCTCGATCCGAGAATGCAAGCCAAGGTGAGCCTGGCATCCTCCCTCACCATGCGTACAGCATGTATGTTTAAATTCGTCTTTTACTCGCTTCGGGTTTTGCAGTTGAAAAGGTTCCGAATGGATCAGGAGTCTTTCTGACACAGGAGAAAGCCGAGACAGAGAAAGAATGGCTTGCCTGGGAGGAATTGTGGGATATTTATTCATTTAAATGTAAATGGTAATTAATGGTGAAAAAAAATGCCTAGACAAGGCTCTAGGCATCTAACACATAGTTAATAATAATACAAAGTCCTAGCTGCAAAAATAATGATTTGGAAGAGTATCTAAGCCAGCCAGTTACAAAAGCTTTGTTGCAGTCCTACATCACCCCAGGAAGAATATTTCCATTGCTTTCAAAAAAAACCCCCTTACTGAACAGATGTCTTTTGCAGCACACCCAGAAGAGCGACAGCCCTAAATCATACACATTACACAACAGAGAGGAGGTTAAGATTGTCTGTGCAACCCTAACTTCAACATAACACCCATATGCCCTGGCTTGGCATGCCTTTGCAAACTGCCAATCTTTTACAAAGACTTTTAAAGCTATTTCTGTCTTGTTGCCTGTCTATTCACTAACTCTGTTACTAAAATAGAAATTTCAATCTCCTAGCATTCATAAAAAAATACTTTGGAATTAAAGGGAGACAGGGTACTGGAAATGAGTGGCAACACCAAAGAAATCTCTTTAAAAGCATTGCAAAGGCGTTTTGAGCCTAAGCTTGGGGCAGGAAGGTTTTTTGTTTGGTTTTGTTTTTGTTTGGTTTGGTTTTGTTTTTTTACAAAAAGGCAAAAGTCAAGAGTTTGACTGACAGTTTTTTCTCCTCAGCACCACACAGGCAGGTAGATGGGGCAAAACCATGATCTGAAGCACTTTGTTAACTGCTGTGTAGGCACTAACACTTTGCAGACGGCAAATCCACTGACAGACCGGTCTGGCACAGTAAGGAGACCTGACCAGTTATGTCCTTGTTGTAGAGTCTAAGCATCACAGCCCTTACTCAGGGGATCTATATGAGATCTGGATAATGTTTGAAAAATCCCCTCTGCCTGACCCATTTCTTCTAAAACCCCCATCTTTCAGCAGACGTGTCTGCAGATGCTCACCCCTCTCTGTCGCTGCGTGGCTCGTGTTCCTAAGCCATGCCTCTCAGCCCTGTGCTTTAAAACCATCACCACGTTATATACCAGCTGCCCTCCAGGAACGCTCCGTGATGAACGAATGCGACGTGTGTCGCCATCACCTCGGTGCCCTGCAGAGCAGGGCAAGTCACTTTCTTCTGCCTTGGGCAATGTGAGGACAGGATGAGATTTTCCCACATATTGTAGCCACAGAGAACAGTTTTATACTGTAAGTGAAACTCAGTCCTGCTTAGCCCGTACTCCGGGATAAAAAGGCATTAGCCTCTGGGAAATAAAGTCTCCCAGGAGTGAGGTTGAGCCAAGGTGCTGCTGTGCAAAGGCTGTGTGGCCTCTGCATCCCTCTCTGGCTATTTGCAGCTGCTCTACCAGCGAAAGGGCTGCTAAACGTGGTGAGCAAAGTACAGGAGCAGGACCACCTGCTGATGGAGGGCATGACTGCACCAGTTCTCCAAAAATCATAGCAAATTCAAGGAGGCAGTGGTGAAGTATGTGGTTCTTTGAAAGTAACTGGATCTAGCCCAGTGAGCACAATTAGTGATTTTTTTTTTTTTTAGTAAGGAATGGGGGAAACTGCCTGGGGGTCATTGGCTGCCGAAGAGCAAGATCAGAGGAAATGACCAAGCACCTGGGAGATGGAAAGGCAGGGTCTTCCTGAAGCCCCTCTAACATTCCGCATCTCCAAAAAACAATACAGAAAACCTATGCGGGAGAGACTGGTACTTCTCTTGACTGGCAAAATCAGCTTCCTTATAATCTAGGAGGCTGGAGAAATCTGCTGTCGTTCAGAAGATGGGAAGAGAAAAGGTCTGGCTAATGCTCTCTCTTCAGCAGCTATTCATAGACTGTTTGAAGGAGGCCGATGTTAGCGTGAGCAGAAGAGCTACCCAAGCTTAGCTACGTGGCCTGACCCCAGCTGGCGGCGTAACTACAGAAGTTTCTCAGAAACAGCAGTCGGTCTGCTTAGCTTTGTCAGAGAAAATCACTGTGAGTGGGTGGCTCCCACTCTCACAGCTATGAAAACTTTTATGATAAGAGACTATATTGGATAAAAAAGATCGAGAGGGTTATACTGTCTACTGAAAAAATGGCCCTAGTTTAAGGAAGTTTTACTGTCTTTTATATGGTGTTATCTTTCCAAACAGGCCAAATAAGTATGAGGCAAACTCGTTCTCCATAGGATAAATAAATTATCGTGTTCTTTCTTCCAGCTTCTGACTAGGGAAAATAAATTTTTCAGTTAGTAAGGAACCAGAGGGGTATTTTATGGCTTAACACAGAATAAACCATTTGGTCCAGCCTAAGTGATGCTTGTTTGTGCTGCCACAGTGGCCTAGAAGCTGAGTCCTGATACCCTCAAGTAAGCGTGTGATGAGCTTGTGTGCCTCGTCTGAGCTGAGCCTTGAGGTGACGCTGTCTGCCTTCTCCTTACTGTGAGCATCCTCACTCATGTTCTCTCTCAAGCAAGGTTTTCTTAAAATGGTAATTGCTAAACCCAAGAAAGCTTTAAATAGTGGAATATCGGGTCTGTGGGAGGAGATATTAAGTCAGGGTAGGGAAATTAACTCTCTTCTCTCCCCATTCCTCATAGTCTTTGCTACTGGTCTTGTGTTCGACTCCAGCAGCCTTTGATGGCCTCTTGCACTGCGCAACCTTCAGACAATTCTCCTCATTGTCCTAGGAAGTGTTCCTTCCCCCTCCTTCATCTTTTCTAGGGGAGGGAATTTCTTGCCATCATCAGTACCCACTCCTGCTGGGTGGCTCAGCCTGCGATTACACGTCATTCCAGAAACTCCCTGCTCAGTTTCTCCCAGTGAAGGCTCTGTCTCCTTATTTTTCCAGAGGGCTTTGCCTGCGTGAAATAGTACGAGTAGTAAAGCAAACTTTCCAGCTGCAGCCCTTCAAACAAAACATGCTGCATGCACACAGTACACCACAGACTGATAAAACACCCCCTTCACAAGGTGTTTCACCTGAACGATATATGATGCAGCAGCAGAAAAGAGACCTCAGTCTAATAAGTCATCTTATTCAAGAAAATGACTTCATTACATAAAACACTTGCAAAGTCTCAGAATTATAAGCAGTTGATGATAGTTTCCATGTTTCTTCCTCCAAGACCCTCATTCAGCTGTTACCGAGCCTGTGATTTTCAATTAGGATCTTCTCACACAGAGTGTAAGTAAAATCAGAGAAATCCTTAGCGCTGAGGAGGTGAACACCTCCCTTGTTATCCTGGCTCGGAGCCAGAGCCTTGATCTGATCCAAGGACGGGAGACTACACTGGTCCCATTGACACTCCGCAGCATGAACAAGTGGATGGGAGAGGGATTAGTGACTCTAATTATTATTAATCACTCAGGAAAGGACAAGACAAAAGTGCTGAACCTGAAGTAAAAAATGTGATCCAAATGCTGCTGAGCAGCTGCATAGAGGAGCAACGGAACTCTCCCTTATGCAGAGATGTCCTCAAACTAGTGCGTATTTTCTTCATCGTGAAATCTTCTTGCATGTGTAGACACACATTTAAACAGCATTGTGTAAACTGACCACTAATTCTCAGCTTTAATTTTCTGATTAAAATTATTTCTTTCACTAGAAATATGCTTAACTCTCTTTCCAATATGATAGCATTCTGCCCTAAATTCTGGTAAGTTCTATAAAAATATCAATAGAAAAATTGAGGGAAAAAATGGTACGTTGTATACATGGCATGTTAAAAAAAAAAAAGAAAAAGAAGTCATGACAAGTCAGGAGAAATTGAGGATATTGCTTTGCATAAGGAAATCTTCTGAAAAATAAATCTGTACAGATATGCTATTGCATTAAATCATCTCTCTTTTCTGTCCCTGACATGTGTCAGAAGGCGATAAGCAACCCCTGAGGTCCAGTGTATAGGAAATGTGCTTCAGAGTCTTCCTTCTAGCCAGAGCACACCTGAGGCAGTATAGCAGAAGGGGGATGAGGGAAGAAAAGAGATTTTCCTTCTTTTCCTGTTATCCATCAGCAAGGGGAGAGAGGGACAGCTGCATGTTTGTTACGGCATTGCCTTCACTGACTATGCAAGTTGTTGGAGCACCTGTCTTTCTGTGGCTTTCCTGCGACTGCCTTTCCCTAAAACAACAGTTCAGCTGGCACTGTGCTTCAAAGCTGCGGCTCGTCTGACAGTTTTATGAAACAGAAAGAAATTGGCTTTCTCTGAGGCATATTGATGCAACGATGAGGTTTTGTGTCCTGAATAGTGTCCTGAAAGCATCTTGGCATAATAAGAACCAAAGAGAGGAAATGCTAGATGTTTAATACGTTGACTCAGGAATTCAATTGCGAGCGGCTCAGAATGGCCAGCGATGGGAAGAAATTTCAACAAAAAACTCAGGAGGTGATTGATAGGTATCTGTTGCATGTCTGAAGAAGAAAAGCGCCCAGATTGTACCAAACCATACTATACTTCATGTACATACACATTTCATCCTGCAGAAATAGAATGAGTCAGCCACAGACACCGGGTTGGAAAAACTTCTATGTTTTCAAGAGGTGTGCATTTCCTCTGCTAAATTTAAAAGTCAAGACAACAGTAGCCTAATGCCTCAGAGAGTCTTGCTGGTATCACACGCCTGTGTCTGCTGAGCAGATATCTTTGTCCCTCTGAAAACCCGGACTAAAGCCGTGCTGTTCTTACTCTTTTCAAGGTCCTTTACCTTTAAAAGGGGAGTTGAGTCATTGCACCGGTAACTTCCATTGCTCGATCTGCAGGTTGATTCTAGTTCTGCAAACTTCCAAAAAATTGCTGTTTACACTGAGTGACACTGACACAGCCATCTGAAAAGCTAGATCAGGATTAGCTTTACAGCTATTTAAATGTGACTTCTGTTTTTTTACCATTCACATTGAGAGCAGCTAGGATTTCGAACAGATTTCAAAAAGATGGCACTGAAATGATGTTTGCAGACTGTTTACTCTTCTTGTATGCTTTTTCATTTGTCCAACTGTCTTCTTCAATCTATCTTCCATCTTGGGACAATGCCCGTTTTCCTGCAAGAATCAAATGACTGGATACACTGAGTTGTTCAGCTAATATTCAAAGGCTATAAACAGAGAAGTCATCATTGCAGGAGGCTGTGTTTGACAAGGGCTTAGCCTCTGCCTCTAGATGCTAAAAGGTAATACAAGATAGATTTTTAAAAATGATTGTTGTATTTACACTGCATTTGTCATGAGCATTTCTCATGAGTTGTTAAATTACTCCTACTAAATGATTTCATGGTTAGACTTTTAATAAACTTGACTAGTTCACAGTCTCACAGGTACAAAAACATTTTTGGAAACTGCCGAAATACCTCAGTCTCCACTCCAGTTATTAGAGGCAGTAGAAACCATCATCTGGCATCCCTTGAGTTTCAGAGAATCACAGAATCACTAAGGTTGGAAAGGACCTGTAAGATCATCAAGTCCAACCACCAACCAACCCCACCCTGCCCATTAAACCATGTCCCACAATGCCTCGTCCACACGTTCCTTAAACACCTCCCGTGAGGGTGACTCCACCACCTCCCTGGGCAGCCCATGCCAATGCCTTGATCCGTGTAACATATCCATCAAATGTTGCTCAGGAGTTTCTGCATTTAGCCTTGTAATTTCGATTCACTACAGCATATCCTTTGTTGAGTTAGTCAGTCTAGATACAGAAAACATCCAGCACATCCATTTGGACCCTGGTCCGACGGGCTGCTTGCAAAAGCAGCCTTAAGCCCCTGAGCACATGGAATAGGTTTCCCAATAATGCTGTTCCGTGGAATTTCCTGTGTAGCTGGGTACTCCTAAGGTGAACAAAGATTTCACTACTTATGCTGTGCATGGATATGTTTCAGTAATTAAAGTTTGATGGCTAATGCTGGCATATTTACACATGCAGGCCATTTATTCGCGGTGGCAGCAGTCCCAGTGCGTTAGCTGACACTGTGTAGACAACTACAAATCCATCTTTTGAGCAAAGTTCTGGTGCTTAGCTGAACAGCAGGTATGTGAAATTACAGGCCCAGGTCTGTATTTGTGTCACCTCTCTGTTTTCATTTCCCACCCCCATACTTACACACCAATATTATCTCATTCCTCTACGTGCACATTAATTCTATCAATCACGCGTCCTTAACTGTATGCGTCTGCCTTTAATTTATGTAGTTATTCATTTTTCCTGGCTGTCGTGGAATAAATAAACAGGTGCATGTTTACACTTAAGTCAACTGTGTGTACCTCACAATCCTGAAAAAAGCGAAGCTATACTAAATGGAAAGGCCTGACAGTTTTAGCCTTTGGCTTATTATTCATACTGACTGCTTCATTTGTACTGTATTAATTTCTAACACTGTAAAATCAATATGCATAGCCTGAAAAACAAATAAAAAAAGATGTGCAGGGGAAAGAAGCATGGTTATATTATGTGATGCCTAAACACAAGAACTGCCTTTTGGGATCAGATCAAAAGTCCACTTATCTCTATCTTCTCCTTGAGTGAGGTCTGTAGGGGATTTTCAGGAGGAAAACCATAAAAAACCATGGCATATATTAATTTTTCCCTAGATTACCTCTCATTTCCCAGAAATAAGTGGTGGAAAACCTTTCTTTACTCCTTCAGTTGGGGACTGTAAGCATTACCGTCATGCTTAACAGGACAAATGGAGCTACGTCCTGTTAACTTGCCTAACCCCTCATGAACTTACCCAGGCTTTTAGCTTCCATGATGTTTTATGGCCGTCAGTCCCACAACTTAATTATGTGTAATACGGTCATCATATGTCCTTGTGAACCTGCTGTCTGATGGTTTCTTGGACAACCCTTGCTTTGCTATTTTTGTGAGAGAACCCATAGTTGTTTGATCTGCTGTCTCCATACCATCCACATACGCATATACCCTCTCATTTATTTATATTCCAAGTGGAAGACTCACATTTTCTGTAATTTGTCCTTTCCAGCAGATTTGTCCCCAGGTCATCTTATTCTACATTCTATTTGAGGTGGAGTGATGTGTATTAGATCAGGGTTTCCCACCATCAGAACACATTTGCAAAGGATGTTGTAGTGATATTTTCCAGTCTAGCTCTCAGTTCTTTTCCAAAGAAATTGTAATGCAGTGTAGAAAGTTGCAGAAAAGTGAATTGGGCCTCCGCCAAGCAGTGATAAATTTACTTCAGATGACTAAGTGCCACATGTATTATCTTTTCACGAGCTTGTCTTTGAAGGTGTAGAGCGCTGCTGTGAGGCAACAACCACAGTGCGATCTCCTCCAAGTTTATGTCTTAAACTTTGCTGAGTGAAAGTTCAGTATCTGTCATTTTGAGAGTGCTGCTGTAAACCAAACTACTTTTCCTTGGATGCTGACCATGAATTAAGCATACCTAGGCCAGAAACCTCTTTTCAGCTTTTCCAAGGTAACTAATAACAAAACTTATGAGAGAAAGTGATGTTTTTACTGGTAAATATGTGTCAGAGTGAAACATAAGGGTTGCATTTCAAGCATCATTCTTTTGAGATATATTCAGACACACAGGCAAAGGCAGAAATTTGTGCATTCTATTTTTTTTTTTTTTTAATATGAAATTCCTTCCTTTGTGATGATTTTCTCAGAGGTTCAAAATGCAACCTGGTAAATGCAAGAGATGTTGCATTTCTGCTGGCCATTTCGGTGGTCTGAACGCTGTACCATGGCTTGTCAAGTTTCTGTAGTCAGACTCCCAATGCTTTTTCCTTGTTTTCTCATTTTGAGTGTTGGTGTTACAACGCACTTTTGTACACACTTGTCACAGGATGTTGTGTTGTCTCTGTGAGGATGCACGACCTATCCTGAGCAACTCTCCAAAATGCAGAAAATAATTAGCTATGTAGTGTACTGTCTTAACAACAACCACTGTGGTTTACACCAATTATGTTTATCGTGCAAATATACTACCTTTAACTTTTTCCCATACAGTGAAATGTTCTATGACATCACTTCCTGTCTTCAGTCAAAGAAGTGAAACCTTCACAGCTAACAGTGACCAACCACCACCCCCCAGAATGACGCAGTGTTTTCTAGCCTAAAACAACTTATGGGTTGCTGTCCAAACAAGTACAAACAGATACTTGAAACCGAAAATCTGGGCAGGCTACGAAGCTGCAGAACAGGGTGGAAAGGACGATTAGAACAGCACACTTCGCAGCTTTCAGAAGCAATGTACTCATTTCCAATTCATCGTTAACACAGGCATCCTCATGTTAGCTTTGAATTATCTCTAGCAATCAAGGTGACGCGGAACAGAACCAAAGCACCGAAACCTGCTGGAAGGAGAGGAAGAAATACCTTCATCACCAGAAATACTACTGTTAGCCGTAGTGCCTGCTAACAGCAGCTAAAGTTACCTTGGACGTGTAGGCATTACATTTGAGGACGGACCTGGTATGAATGGGTCACACTGACAATAAACAAAGGCATAAACGTCACCGACAGTCTGAGCTCTCTTTTGTGAGACACACACAACTGCCTCAGCACAGTTTTCCAGTTCTAAAAAGATGCTGTGTTGATGTTTGCTGAACTAAAAAAGGAAAAACTTTGGAGGGAAAGCAAACGCTTTGGATGGAGCGGCTTCGTTATCTCAGACCACACACTTCACATTTGCTCTTCAGAATGACATATGTGAGCCTGAAGTGACAAAGCTTATGTCCTCCCCACTTCTGTGCAAAACACAATTTAAAAAATTGTTTAAAAATATAGTTCATAGACTGTAAAGCAAAGTAATCAGTATGCATATGGTTATTTTTCTGGAGCAATACATAAGAAAACACAGTGTGTAACAGACTCTATTTACTAAGGAATTCCTTTTCTAGCACACGTATAGCATTATCAATATTAATTACACAGATGACTGATTGCAGAAGCAAGTACTCCCAGATATGAATTCGCTAAGATTTCAGAGTATTACAGTTTGAACACATTTCCAGAAATATCTTGCTTACCCTTGCCAATGATGACAAAGTGTTTTGCTTGAGAAAAATGCATGATGTAATAAACCCAATGACAGTCAAACTCAGTTTTAGCGTTTTGATGCTGTGTCCAACATTTGAATGCTAGAAACGCTTCTCCTTAAAAGCAACAGGAAAACGACAGCGCAGCTGTTTTCTTTCATAAACATATTTAGAAACCAGGCCTTGTAATGTTATTTTTGAAATTCCCACATTCACCAAGCACCTTCGGTTATTAATAGCTTGTCTGCCTCTGGCATGAAAAACCATCTTGTTGAATTACAGTGATCCTTGTACTCTTAGACTCAAAAACTACAAATGTTAGCACAGGAAAACATTAAGTAACAACAAAAAAGGCACACAAAAGGGAATAGATTAATACTGACGCACTCCTTATGAAGTTATCATGTTAAAGAATACATATAAAGCATACACCCAACAATATCTGATTTTGACAGAGAATGTGTGGTTTATTTTTTTTTTTAAATTTTTTTTCATGGCTCTCTGCATGGGGAGAAATATGCAGGAATCTGGATTTGCTTTCAGGGACTAAGTACCTAAAAGGCAGGTATTCTCTCACCTAGCTCCTCTGCTAGCTCAGGCAACAGGGCCAGATTCAGATGGCCTCATTCAAAATGACACGAACGTCCAGAGCAGCGATGGAGTTTCTCTAACCTGGCGGGATGATGTCTGGTGGGGCATTGACATTTGTCAGGGCACATATATGCTCAGGGTGCCATAAAAAGGTCCGTAACTTTCTAAGCAAGCACAAGGGATGGGCAGAGGGACCTCGAGGCAACTGCCGTTTGTTAAAGAGCTGATCCTTTCATGTGTTGCAGTCCAAAACAGTGAAAATGGAACACTATTTAAATTAAAAAAAATGCACCACAGACACCGTATCACTAAGAAAGCCAGTAACTTTACTGATTTGTCTGCAAAATACAAATTATACCTTATTTCCAGCAGGAGAATCTTTTGAAATTTTCCCATTTTTGTTCACTACAGACAGCTGAATTAAGTCCCTTGAGATACACAGATGTGGTTTAACTTAGTTATAACATCTTGTCATCTAGTGGCGACAAAGTCCAGCTTATGCCGC
Organism: Podiceps cristatus; assembly: GCA_000699545.1. Taxonomy (NCBI): domain Eukaryota; kingdom Metazoa; phylum Chordata; class Aves; order Podicipediformes; family Podicipedidae; genus Podiceps; species Podiceps cristatus. The sequence goes on along the minus strand of JMFS01093363.1, from coordinate 32,625 downwards.
TGTGAGCCTCTACTTTAATATTTGTTGCAAATGCTTGTATGCTCCCATTTACAAGCTATTTTGTTATCACCATTGTTTTATGGAAGCAAATCCCCATGAAAGAGAAGAAAAAAAGAAAAAAAGGATACAACAAACCATCTGAAGCAATCCAAGTGTAATGCCTGCGGTAACCCAGGTCTGATATTAGTTACTCCACAAAAGACTCTGGTACTGCATTTTTTATTTTTTTTTTTTTTATTTTTTTTACTTTTTTTTTTTTTTTAAATGAGTTACTTAACTGACCTTTTTTTAATCAAACTGAGGTACGGATCAGTCTGAGGTATGAGCAGGGAAGGTAGAAATGCAACACTTGATTATGAAAATAATCAAACGGATACTTTTGATGCAGAAGGTCTGTGGCTCAAAGCTTGGATTGCTCCACATCTTTGGTTAAAATATATTAACAAAAGCCTTTTATTACATCTACAGTCTGAAGCATTCTAACAGACACCAATGTTCCATCAGTCCTTCAAGAGACCTGTAGTGGCAGGAAATTAATGCCATATAACTGACGACATCACAGCAGATGGCACAAACAGGAACAGATGAAGTATGCCATGTTTAGGCAACAGCCTTTATTGAGGTTTCAAGTGGCTTTTAAAAAATTACAAAGCATTTACCTTCAAGGCGAAGGAAGAAGGAAAACAAAACAGCTCTGTTAGGACTATAGATAAAAGAGGGTATATAGGATAACACATACAATACAAAAGGGTTGACATCCTTGAAAACAGTCTATGAGTTCTTTTATTCTTATGCTAGCTTTACCTGAAAAAGATCTGAGGACAACAGATATTTTTATATTATTCATTAAAAACTGCTAAATTCCTCTTCTGGGAAAAATATAAGCCATTTTGTTATAAAACACAACTTTTGAAAAACACTGAAATGACAAAAGCTTTACTGCGAATGGCTCAATGCATACAATATACAGGTTGTGCAGATAGGGTATATCATATAATTGTCACCAGCAATTAAACACTAACTGACAACACCTTTTAATAGAGGTTAGCTTAGCTATAACAATACTTGCAGATGTCTAGAATGCCACTTCAGGTGTTTGAACTTACAATTAAGAATGTTGCCTAAAACATTATATAGCATGGGTTAAGGTAAAGTAAATGTTAATACTCTTTCAGGGCTCTGCCCCAAACTCCTTAAATACAAAGGAATCACACAATAAACCCAAATTAGCTTTGCAAATACAATAAATGGTAAGGTACAGATAAAAGAACAAGAAAGGTAGACAGTTATAGTTTACAGAAAGTGACTTCACAATCAAAGTTGTGCTTCTTATCATTAGATCAGTTTGCAAATATGCATTATCCCCCACAATTTTGCCAGCGTACGTTAGTTGCCCTCTGCAGCAGGAACAAGAGGGATGACTGGCATTTATTTTCACGTGATTCTGTTCTACTTGTGTTTATATAAAAATCACTGTCAGAGTTAATATAAATTGCCCAGGCAATACTTTTCACGCTACTTTCTGCTTAGTTACTTGCAGTAATATATTACACTGCATCTTCGTTAAATACGATATCTTTCCTTTTTCATGCGTTGCTGAGGCAAATCGCAAGGTAAACTATTAATATGGCTATTCTTCATATATCAATAGACCAAATCCCCTTCCCCACTGACAAGTTTCTACTACAATACTGATAAAGTTGTATTTTTTCTTGAAAGGACAAGGTACATTTGTGATATATTTGCATATTTTTGACACACCAAAGTTTAAAATTCTCAGAAGAGAATACGAGTACAGGTTCATCTGAAGGTGAAGAAAGTGGTTTCAAAAACAGTTTTTTTGTGTTTTAAAATTAATTATGGGCCCCATTTTACCTTTTTTTTTGTTTTCTTTTTTTTTTTTTGTGGGTTTTTTTGTGGGTTTTTTGTGGTTTTTTGGTTTTTTTGTGTTTTTTTTCTCTTTTTTTTAAACATGCGTATCTTTTTCTTTACCCTGCAGATTGCTACACGAGAAAAGATGGATGCATTAGTAGCACAGTATTCCGCTTAAAGAGTTTCCCGATTATGCACTAGCCCCTGCACGGCTGAGAGTGCCTGTAAGGCAGGCTTCCACAACGTCATGATAAGTGAAAAGTGTATGTCTCAATGCACACTGTAGTTTGTTCGTCATTCTTTACTACAGAGCGGTACAGTCTTATCAATGAGCAGTGCACAGCAACTGCATCTATAGGTGGGAAATAGAGCGTGGATTTCCCTTAACACAATATTCCGTGTTGATATTTAGCTCTCGCAGCTATAACCATCATAGTGTCAATGTATGTAGGTGAGAGTTGGAAGGACTCTTGGAAAAAGGAGAAATATTACCGTTTTATTATGGCACTAACATTTTGCTTAAACACTTTTTCCCTTCAACAGAAAGGTTAAACTGAGACATTTGAATATACCATTTTCTTCTAATAAACAAGAGGGACAAAGAGGGGCTTACATCCCCTCTGGTCAAGCTATTTTAGTCAGAGGAAGAATATGAGTCAGGAGAAAATGCGGATGCCACGTGCCGAAGCAAATCTTGCCAGGGTGCAAGCACACAGGGAGCCTTGTTCAACAACATGCCCGCTGCGAGATGACGTGGCCGCAGAGGTCCACAAGAACCAGGGACCTGATGGCCAAGGTTGGCTGTGTAAGATTAACTGACTTTTGAATGGTCCTTTAACTGATGATCTCTCTGAGAGTTTTAAATCTGTGAGAGAGGGGAGTAATCTTCTTAACAGGCACGTTTGTGCTGATCCCTCCCGTTCACCCTCCCTACTGCTTCTGCAAATATTCACCTGCACTCATGTAACTGACAGCCGTTAAGAGCTGTACATCCAATTCTGACAGGCAGAATACCAGCTTCGTTAATGAGAAAGGGCCAAGTTATGCCTCTTTGTCATTTAACCCGTGGAAAACTACAAGATACGCAGGACGTTAAGTAAGAGAAGGGCCCTTAACTTGTTACAATGCACAAAACAGCATGAAAGAACTAATCAGTATATACAATGGATCGCAATTCACCCAACTGATTGTAAAATGCTGTATTAAAATGATTTAAGTTGTTACACCACGGGTAAATTCTAACTTTTTACAGATCAGTCTTTCAACAGCTGACTTCGATCTGTAAAATGTATACCCAGGAAAAGAAAACCAAAAGAAAATAGTTAAATGTGCAACTGCACAAATATAATTCCCCACTATTAAGATAACAAAACCTTTTGCTATTACCATAATTATTATATATATTAGAAAGCTATACACAAGCATGTTAATTTCACAGATTTTTTTAAAAGATTCTTAATATTTTATATAATTAGAAATACACATTTCAAAAACAAAACTTCTGCAAAGAGAAAACAGTTATCTTGGTTAGCAAAGCATGGAGTTCTTCATGGCTTAGGGTAGTGCTTTCTATACAAAAAGTCCTTTTTGTTCGTTTCTTCAGGACTGTTTAAAAGATTAGCGAAGCTATCAAGGAAAAAAGAACACATTTTGGCTTAAGGAAACTACAAAAGCCACAAATGCTTTGCAAACTCTGTCTTACTTTTTAATATGAAAATAAGCAAAATGTAATGTACATATTTTTATATTTTTTTTATTTAATAAGTGATGCAGACCCAGGATTTTTAAAATTAAATATGTTAGCCCTCGAACTCAACATTTTTACAAGTATGGTCCTCTTTAAATGCTTTGATCCGTTTTAACTGAGTGCCATACTCTAATGATATGCCTGCATGTTTGTAAGCATTTTCAGGACGTTAGGTGACCCAGTCTCTTTCTAGCGTCAATTTATGGCCACCCAACCGCTGGGTCTGTCAAAACATCTGTACATTTTCTATATGTTGCATAACAGCTGCTTTCTCTCTCAGTAAAGATCTGCCATTTCTGGCAAATGTTTTCCTTTTGTCTATTTACATGTAAATAACGTTGAACCTGCAACATGACACTATCTATTGTAACATACATTTTGCAAGGGAGCACAACAGTGAAAAGAAGTTAGCCTTAAAATCTATTTTGTACAAGTGTTCTGTTGTACAACTCAAGTGCTAAGCTTATCTCAGCATTTCTGTTTATCCTTATACTGTATCACTGAGGCAATTTAAAAGTACTTTTACAAAACAGAGTACCTGACTTTTTTTTTTTTTTTTTTTTTCCACACACGGCACATATAATGCATATCGACCCCCCCTCCCCCATTAAGGTATAGCACACACACACTGCAAGAAAAAAAAAACAAACAAACTAATAGGTAATAATGTTATCATGTTGCCCATCCTTCAGAGAGCCGCATGCGCTTGACAGAGGGGCTTTCCCTTTCGTCCGGCGAAGGTCTGGTGAGTCCAATGGGGGAGTGGAATTCGTTCCGGTGATCTTCTCGGTCACTTCCATCGTAGGAACTGCTACAGCTGCTCAAACTGTCAACAGGAGATCTCCCCGCCTCATGGCGCGTGTGCTGTGGGTATCTCGAGGGTGTGGTGGTACGGTCTCTAGGAGGAGAAACAGGTTCTGACTTGATGTTGAGGCTTTGAGTAGAAGGCAGGGAGAGATTTGTACTCTGAGATAAATGAGTGCTAGTGCAAGCTCTGTAGGAGGAAAGGAAACCCAGTTACAGACGGAGGAGGCATGGAGCCCCCAGATATGCACAAACACTCACACGAAACACCAGTGTAAAGGCTCGCGTGGGACCAGCACGTGCGGAGAGCACGATGACTGTTTTCTGGGCAGAAAGTGTCGCAGCAAACGCGGCTGGCTTGAGCGGGACATGCCCTCGGTTCGAAAGGAGGTCTCGCTTTCGATCCCTCTCTCTCTCCCCCCTTTTTTTGACTCAAGCGTCACAACAAATTTGGGAAGGCGAGCCTTTGCACTGTTGGAACCACCTGCAGGTTTCTTTGGCACTAAAGCTTGTGTGTGTGTATGCACCGGCTGAGACAGGGGAGGCACGGACTTTTTGATGGGAGTAATCCAATTAGTTGAAATGCACCCAACTATCTTTTGTCTCTGCTCATTTTGACACACAACTTCAGATGCAAAACAGAAACCAAAATTTGGGCCAGGTACGCTTTATACCTTTCAGAATGGAGTTGAAATGACTGGCCTGAGGATTTCCATTAATAAAATACCACAGGCAGGCAAGGATTTAGATATGATTTTATGGTTACATCTACGAATTCATAACTCATTCCAGAACGCTTTTGAATAAACTACCAAAGAGAAGCTGAAGAGTAGTGGAAGACGTCAGAGGATTTTGCTTGTTTGCCTGTAGGAGAGCCCAAGCTCAGAGGATGCCCCAAGCATCGAGAGAAACTGCTATGCTAGAACTTTTTCTAAGGGAACCTATATGACTATTCTAAATCCATTGTCTTTCCATGACTTTTTGTGGTAGTGGCAGAGAGAAGCTGAAACAGGCAGGGAGGGGAGAGAACACTGAGAATGCGCGTTATCTCTACGGGAGAAATGAGACCGCTTGCGTCTGCAGGATGATTTGTACAAAAGCACCACCTCCTGGTAAAACCTGACTTTTCATTATTGAAATAAGAGTTCTCAACATGCAGTTCACACTATGTTCCACTTCGGGGACCATTTTCTAGGGTGAAGGTAGTGTCTAACCGAAGAGACACAGCTCCAAGGTTTCTAGTGGTGAGTACAGGGGGAGACTGACGGCAGCTGGGGCAACAGGCCACTTGGCCTTGGAAGTCTTTAAACCCGGAGGGAAGGGTGGGCATTTTTACTGCAAGCAGAAGAAATATTGGGATTTGGAAGTAATTTTTAAATGTGTAGAAGAAACAATTAAGTTTAGACATGGTCTTTTCACTTATTGAAATATTCCACTTTTCCTGATACCTCATTAACTGAGGGTTGAGCTTTACTTAATCAACATTTACTATCTGATGAAAGGTGAAATGTTGTTTTCTTCTGCCAGATTTAAAATGGAACTATATGGCTTCAATATGGAATCTTATCAGCTGCTTGTATCAGGATAACGGCAGTCTTTAATAATGGATGGATCTCATTAGAAAACAGAAAACGGGATGTTCTACCTCCAGTTGCTTTTATCTACCCTTCATTCCTATACAGATGAGTGTATCAACATTTGCAGCGATCTGTTTCACAAGTCACAGACTTAGTGAATAATGGCCCTCACAGTAGCAAATGTTTTGTTTTTTTGTTTTTTTTTTTTTTTTTTTTTTTGTCAGAGGATAGTTTCTTTGCTTTTGTAACTATTAAACTAACATATATAAGAAGCTTCAAATATCAGACTTCATCATTCCAATTCAGTGAAATATTTCATTCCTTTCCTGAAAACTTACAGAGAAGAATCCAACAAGAATCAAAAATACCTTCCTGGTTTGCGTTGTTTGTTTTTTTTGGTTTTTTGTTTTTTTTTTTTTTTTTTTTTTTTTTGTTTTTTTTTTGTTTTTTTTTGTTTTTTTTTGTTTTTTTTTTTTTTGCTTTTCATTTCCAGTGACTTTATGTTTCAGTTGCTTAGGAGATGCTAAGACTTCACCTGGGAAAACAGGCTGCCAGGTTAGCATCATTGATAAGATTACGTGTGATTTTAGATGGCAAGCTTACAGCTAAACCTGAAAGCCCCATAATACAGCATGGTGGAGCTTGGGGATTTGATTTAGAAGCGTTTGGTATGAGCAGATGACATGTCGCTTTGCAAAGCTGGGGACAGCTAAAAAACCATGCTAGTTCAAACCACCCATAGTCAGTCAAATTTGTTCACATGGAACACACTTGCATTCTACTACGTGACAGCCCCCAAAGGAACAAATCTAGAGGGGTAAGCTGCATTTTCTATGAAACAGAGCTAGTACTGCTGCCCCGCACTGTTGCTTTTCTAATAGCATTTCAGAAGTTAATTTGAGAATGCATCTCTATAGACTTTAGACTCCTCGTGATTCACCAGCGGTGTTGCATAAATACCTGGCATGCAAATTTGTGGCAGTTTTAAAAATGCTACAGGTTGATCTGCATTTTGTACGCTGTTTTGTAAATTGAAAAGAGGTTAAGAAGGCATTTTGGCATGTGAGGACGAATTTTGTGAGGTTCAAAACAATATAAATAAATTAAAACAATTCTTTTGTATTTTGTATTCAGTATTTTTTTTTTCTTTTTCCATACAGTCTTTTTCTGTCAAAAACTATTTCTGCATTTTAATATCTGGTTTTTGGTGATTACAATTTACTTTATTTCATTTAAATTTTCTGAAACATTTTTACGAGACTCTCACATAAGCTAAAATGGCCAGTCACAAGGGAAACCTACTGTTACAGAGGGATGTGAATGGTGAAATAGTACATACTTAAGTGCTGTCTTTAGATCCACATTCTAAATGGAGGATTGAATGCTATTTAGAATAGAAGCTGTATTATAAAAAGTGAGAATTCTGTCTGCTACAAAATGATTTATTTTTGTGTGTTCATGTATGTGAGTGTAGAAACAGCTGTTTGTATCTATATTGATCAATGTATATTTTAAACTGTTGCCTCACATAATGATGTAATTTTGGTCCAGGCATGCCCTGTTTTCATCATTTCAAACCTACACTAAGTTCACTGAAAAACAAACAGGGTTTGAATATGGAAAATCCACAGAGAAAATAAAGCAAATGACTTCACAGGATTGTGTATAAGTACAAGCACTCAGTAAGTGCCACGTAGTCCTCTCATGGTGACATAATCACCCTTTTCCATACATTGTATGAAAACATTTCATTTTCTGGGGACGATGAAGAAAACGGATGTTTTAATTTTACACAGCCGTTCCACTGAGACCAGCAGAGTGAAGATGTGATGTTTACTTAGAATACAACAGCCACATGGGAGAAGTGCTGGCCTCTACGTGGCTTCCAGCTCTACAGCTCTGCTTTGGAAGAGGTGGGGAGCAAGTCAGGATGCAACAAGCTTGCGAGCAGGTCTGGTCCTTGTTGAGGCCAGCGAGATCAGTTCTGCGTGTGTCTCCATCTATTCAAACCTCCAAAAGGTGTGGAAGCTCAGATTGCACTTAGATTGCAGGTCTGAGTAGGTGATGAGTGAGGACACGAAGACGCACCAGATAGAGAGGTTTTTACAGAGGGGGAAAGTGGTCTATTAAAGGAAGAAAGAGCCTCACATACCTTTACTTTTATGCCCACACTTGCTTCTCTAATTTCGTTTACTTCCTCACTTCATATAATTTCACCCCCATAAGTTTACATAAGGAACCATTGAAAATTCACTGCAAAATTCCGTTACGTAACTTTAATTATGTGCTAGTCTGTAACTAGGAGAATAGAGGATATTTTCGACTAGCTAGCAATGCAACCTTCCTCCCTCCCCTCTGCTTTTCTTTCAGGTAAAAGCAAAGTTGTGTTTTCACATTTTTTGATCAATGTAAAAGCAGAATAAGAATTTCTGTGTCAAGATATTTTGATTAGCTCACGCATGTCAAGGTTTACATTTTAAAAAGAAATTTCTAACCAAAGAATAATACGAAACTGAATCTCTGGAACATCCTATTTACAACGATGGCATAATAAAAAAGGCTCAATCCTAAATATATAAGGCATTTGTTCAAAACAAGGAAGTTGGTGGAACTGATACAAAGCCACAAAACACGATGGCACTGCATCTAAATTTTTCAGTAAAAATGGTTCAATGCAGAATATTTGCCCATATCTAGCTGTGGCTATTACCCAATAAAAATTAATTGTTGCTAAGCAATAGGCTTGCTATGTCAGAGTCACGAAACAAGTCAACAGTGTGCATGGATTTGGACAATTTTTTGATCAAGTGGGTAGAAGTGTGGAGAAACTTCTTTTATGTAAACAATTATCTATACTAACAATTCTTCAGAGGAAATACTGTGACTGCATTTCTATGTTTGCACTTATATTTTAGGAATGCCAAAATTTCACCCCTGGATGATACGTAAGGAAGAAATGATTCTCTCGTAGACTGGGAAATACGGACAAAAGAGAACGTTTTCCATATAATGCACTTGTGCCTAAAAAAAGTTTAGATCATTTATTTCAAACTCTGCAATGGACTTCCCTTCTGGTTAGCAGCAAGTAGCTTCTAGTAGACTCTTAGGTCTGTGTTAAATAAGCAGTAACCCTCTTTGTAAGAGACACCGCAGTAATATTCAGGAAAAATCCCCAAGTTTTGGGAGGGATCGATTGTCAATAGAATGTGTGTGTATTTTTTCCAGATGTAGACCTAGTTAAAAGACCGTGAAGGTACTATTTTCCTCTTTTAACCTAAAATATTGAAAAGTCTGACTTGGTTTAATGTCCAAATCATATTAAAACAGGCTCTACACTGACATCCTATTCACCAGGCTCAGTGAAGGGCCAAAAGCTGTGCGGACATAGGAAGCAAACTGTTCCCATGTCCTCAGGTATTCGCCCTCGTGCCCACTGGCACTAGTATGATTACTAGATGCAGAGTCAACATGAAGAGTTAAGTGGTAGAGATCTCCAGTTATCGTTAAGATGTTTCTGACAGTGTTGCTGAAATTGTTGGGGACTTTTCTGGAGCAAGGTAATATGTCTAACCATATTCCATTCTATTACTAACTATATTCTTCTGTCACGCATTGCTGAAGCAGAGCTGGTTTTCACCTTTAGGCTTCAGTGAAATACAAAACCTACTGGAGAACTAGGATGTCTCTGCCAGTAACTCTGTCTTCTAACAGGCCTTTGCAGCTTACTGTTATGAACAAACAGCTCACAGTTGCCAAATCTTTCCAGTATACGACCTCACCCAGTACAGGGATTTGGGCTGTGAAACCCTTTCTAGATGTATTTACTCAAATACCTGTGGATGACTAAAATTTTGTGGGATTGTAATCTTCCTGCAAAGTCTAGCTCAGGTTGACAAGGACTGCATATGTTCTGTAAAACTTCTTTTTTTTAATTACAAATAATCCAAAAGTTAGCACAGGTGCTTTTGCATATAGACCTCAGTCACTAAAACAAAATAAAGAAATGTTTATGTTTTTCCACACAGATAGAAGACTCCTCCAGAACTTGGCAAGGTGGTTAGAACTAGATGACCTTTAAGGAAGGTCCCTGACAACCCAAGCCATTCTATGATTCCATGAACTGTCAGTGAAGCAGCGTTCATAGATGAATTAATTTATAGATCATTGAAAGAATAATAATAAAAGTAGCAACTCGGAATGTATTCCACCAGCCACTTTGACATTCTGTGATATGAATTAGAAACAGATGATGATGTGTGACATATCTGAAAAGGCATGTAGTTAGTTTAGGATTTAATGTATACTTTTTTTGGTTAACCAGATATCCTTATTACATTCTTTGGTACACCACTGAAAACAATCAACTTATTGTAAGGTTATACATTGATATCTAACATGTGAGTTTTCAATTTATTTGAGATTTTATGTCTTTAGTTGTACAGTTCGTCTGAATGTTGCCCCAGACACAGTGCAAAGTCAAAAAGAAAACAGAAGTGCAAGAGAAAGGTAGTAACACTACTTTTTCTAGCACAGTAACTATTTCAGTTGTATATTTTTATGTAGTTAGTATCTGTGTATGCTTATTTATATAGAAGTGAGGTGGAAAAAAACTGTGTTTCCTCTGAAACACTTCTATAGCTGTCCTTTAAAAACCCAAACCCTCTGTACCTGGTAAAGAAATTGCTTTAAGTTACAAAAGGTGGTCAAATAAATTAAAAGAAGAACTTTAAAGTTTAAGCCACATTTATAGTATCGAACAGTTTCTCATTAGGGCAACCGCCATGCAAAAAAAAAATTAGTAGATGTGTGCAAAAGCTTTCTGGGGAAAAAAGAAAAAAATTTACTTTTCAAATGCATGTAAATGAAATTTCTCCTCATACATACACTCCAGTTGCTTTCAGCTTCTGTTTTTCTAATGAAAAATTTTAAAATTCAAGCTTGTCTAGCCATACCTTAGCCTACATGTGGTGTGCTGGTGAATGTCTACAGTCTTACTCAAGAGAAACTACGTCTGCCATGGTTTTTGAAAATCATATTCTTAAAGTTCACTTCAATAAGTCAATAGGTTGCTTCCCCCCACCCCCACTCCCCCCAGAATGCATTAGGTGACTTCCCCGTGTGAACTTCCACACTTTTAAAAATCCTGAAATGATTTAGCAGTGTGCTTCACCGATCTTGAACAAATGCCTTGACATTTGCCACTAGAGGGCACAAAACTCTCCTCCTTAACCCAGGCAAATCACAGTGAGTTTGGTAGGCTTATGGTCCTTAGGCCTAACTATGTTACGTGCTTGCAGAAAACATTTCCAAAGAAATTAAACTTGATGTCTGAGCAGAGGGCAGTATGTAATTATTCTGTAAGGTTAAGGCTTAATCTCAGGTCAAATCTTTATGTCACTGTTACTTGATTAACAGTATTTAGAAAATTTTCAAGTTTACTGTAAATATGCTATAGTAACTGGAAATAAAAAGCATAAATGGCAAAATGGCATAAATGGCAACAGTACAATATAACTGTTTAGTTTGGTCTCTAGTAATGAAAGAAAATGCTATTTAAAGAAATAAAAAGTCAAACATGAACAGTAGTCTTCACTACGTTACTGAGAAAATATGATGGACACAGAATATTTCATTTTAGCTACCTAGCAAACTTTTCAGGTAATATGTAGTTCCACTTTTGGGAAATGGAGGTCTTACACATAGTAAATATGTGGTGATATGTTATCTTGATATATTTCAGACTTGAGATTACTTGAGAGATGGAAGTCACTGTAGGACAATAAAATAAAGGAAACACTGCTTACCCCAATTGACTGAGGGCAGATGGTGGCATGTTATGTAGGTGTTGCTGTTGCCAGCCAGTCACAGAACCAAGGTGGAGAGCACTGGCTGTATTAAACCCAGAGAGAGATGATATATCTGCACTACTCAGGGAATATTCTAGAGTTGAAAACAGAAAAGACAAGAATTAAAAGAGAATTAAGGAGGAAGCAATTACACAATAACTAGCATCATAATTTTCACGTCACTTTATAAGCCTTTTAATTTTAATTACACCAATCACATTAAGTTGCAGCAGAAAAAGTAGACCTTCCTCTTCCCTCAAGTCATTAACTTAGGAGCAAATAATGCACTAATAATTATTCTGTAATTTAACAGGGCTTTTCTGGATCTGGAAGATCCAAAGCATTCTTAGCCTGTATATCCACCATAACTACAGATGCCTCCTCATGGGGTCAAAGGGTTGAAAACCATCATCATAGCTTGGTTACAGTCTTTCTGGCAGAGCCCAGCCGGCAGCCTGCGTCCGAACAACGCTCGTCTTCTCTCGAGCATTGGCTCTGTATGCCAGCATGCTCTATGCAGCAGCAACGTGCGGTGCGACCTGGAAGGGATCTCTTGAGGCTTCATCGCTAGTCTCTGCCAGGTAACTATATCTGACAGCCCACAAAGTTATTGCACTCTGTTTTCCAGCCAGTGAAACTGCTTGGTCCCACTACCCTTAAAGACTTTAGGGAGGTGCACTCAACATCACAGAATTACTTGTTGTATTAAGAGGGTTGAGAAATGTCTTTTAAGTTACATTTTTTATTAAAGCCAATGAAAGAAAGCTATCAAAGCAGTTTTCCACTCGAACAAAGAACCTAACTTTTAAATAGGTACGTCTCAAGTTAGTGACAGATACAGAAGAAGTAAACGAAATGCGAAAGGGTATCAGCTATGAATTTTGCAGTTTCTCCCAGTGAACATTAGCTAATTCATTAGACCTGAGACAGACATTTGTCAGCATCTTGCTCCCTCCCCCACCCTTTACATCCTGCACTGATACTTACCCGTACCATATGTTGTTGAGATGGCTGATGGGTATCCTCCCATCCCTTGCCCTGGTAGAGTAGGAGTTGCTACGGAAACCACTGGAGTAGCCAATGACTGAGCAGACTGGGAGTTATTTATCCTCTGATTCTTTTAAAGTAAGTAAAATAAACACATTATTGACTAGTTTTAAGTCAGTTGAGTGTATTAGCTTTCTGGGTATGCTTTGTGCATGAGAAATACAGGCTGATACAAATTTCTAGAAATTAATCATTTAACATGTGGCTTTTATGAACTCTGCCAACCCTATCATTTACAAGCCTTCAAGAGACCAGTTGTCACCATAGTAACCCATTACATCAGTATCTCCTAGGTAACTGAACTAGTAACAAGTAAGATTGCTTTTATTGTGGGTAGAAGAACAGATTGTGCGAAAAACTAATGAAATATGTAAACTCTCTTCCCATTGTTTTCCTTTTCACTCAAATGGGAAAAGAAAAAAAAAAAAGGATGAGGGGGGCGGGGGAAGGCAAAATACATCCCCCCCCCCGACCCCTCCCAGACACAGTCCTACTGGATTTTATGCTTTGGCAGTGAGGGGCACCCGGGACTGCTGAGCACTGAGCTTTTACCAGCAGATGGAGCTCTGACTACTTCGTTTTTGGGCAATAAAAAAGAATTTCAAGAGCGTTGGGTAGCACAGCAGCTACCCCTTTTGTCTTTCACTCCGGGGCACAACATGTTGCACCGTAAAAATTGCACGAGAGAAGTCTAATCCTAAGCGGCAGGATAAAATGACCAGAGAGTCCCCCCAAAAAAAAAAAAAAGTCATAAGGCTGCGGTGTCTTCAACAGCACACGTTTACACCGTCTCAAAGCACCAGCAACAAGAAAGTTCTGTTCCAGCATGCATAACCTGAGTATGTGCAACAACTGCACCTGGACTTCCGTATTGCTAAATTTTAAAAATTACGATGACCTTTTTGGTTACAAAATAGTTATGGTAAAGTTTTCCTTTTCATTTCAACTGACGCTCCACCTACACAAGTATCAATCACACAAAAGAACTGCTTTTCTTTTCCTCGTTATTAAGATGAACATCACTACCACTTACCAGAAGCAGATCAACATCCTCAGACTGAGTGCATAGAAAAGGAGCATTAAAAATTAGTGAATATAAATATTTACCAGGATGCAGATTTCTAGCTTAGGGAATAGTTTCATCTGATAGGGGCAGCAAATTAAACACTTTCTGAGAATATTTTGGAAAAATAGCACTTCATAGATCTCCTCTTTGTCCTTCTTATGGGACGTTTGTTTCAACTGCAAGGCCAATCTATCCTGTTTTCAGAACAAGACTTTCTCTAAGAATTCATTATGTCTTCCACAGCCCCAGTGGCTGCAGACTGTGTTGCTACACCTGGTTTCAGGAGACCTGACCATTTACAGAATCCCTTGGAAAGTATCAGTTTTAAGGGCCCTGGAATAAGTCATTTGATGCAGGCAGCCTGTCACCGTCTTGGTTGACTTTGAGTATTGCCCCGAGGAGACAGTTTGTTATTTATCCTCTCAGAAGGCAGCATCATGTTTATGGGGGGGTGTTAGTTTGATGTTCAAAGTTAATTTATTATGTGTCAAGCTAAAGTAGCCAACTTGGAAGTTGTTTTAATAGTGCCTGTTACATGATGGAAAGACATGTTCATAGTGTCGTTTAAATTCACCATCAAGATCCTTTTTAAATTAAGCTCATTTTTACCGTTAAGTCACTCATGAAACTGATTTACTTGCAACCACTAACTGACTTTTGGAAGGGAACTACAAGATACGCACATGACACCTTCACGATTCAACCTGCTAGCATAATAGCCTGCCTAAACTTCGTTAATCCTGGCAAGAGCTATAGCAGTTTCATGCTCCTTTTTATCTGGCTGTATCCATTTACTACCTCTTATCATTATAAAATTTGGAGCTCAGAGTGATAGAGTTCAAATTAATTTATTTGTAGTTACTCTGCCATCTGCTGAGAGTCTGTGCGGCTAAATATTTAAGTAAAACATAGTAGGTTAGGAATACTCAGGGTTAAATTCAGCTTTTGTAACAAATCCAGGAAAGGCTCTTCCAGCTACTAGGAAAGAGAGTGTAGAAGTTTAGACTGTGCAGGACACAGTTCCTATTTTGAAACTCAATAGAAAAAAGGGAGGAAGTAAATATGACTTCATAAAAGCAATCGAACAGGCTCTGCCTACATCCTCAGCTTGATGTCAAGCCTTAAGGTTAGACAGAAAGACCAAACAAGCCAGAATGTGGAATGTTATTCTGCTGATCTTAGTTGCTTGAGCAGGCCTTGAAATTCCTAAATATCTCTTATCTGAAGGAGATTAAAAAAAAAACATTGAAAATGCATTACCACTGATGGCATTGTATTCTTGCTGCCAGGTGGAATAAGCACACGGAGATCTGGTTTACGGTTGTTCATTCCCAAATTCATTGGAGGCGGAGATTTTGCTTGCATATTCTTGTTCAAGTTGCCAGGTGAGACCAGCAGACCTGGTGAGTTGCGGGGGTTGCCATATCCATTTCCTGTTTAGGAAGAAAGAAAGAAAGAAAGAAAGAAAGAAAGAAAGAAAGAAAGAAAGAGAGAGAATGATTATAAACTCCAATGTATTTCTTAAGACTGAACACTAAAAATGCCAAATAAAAAAATTCAAGGTAAATATCTGTGCCATGTAATGTGTTCTTATAGGAAAATACAATACATGCCATATTTAGAACAACTGGTCCTAAAATGCTGTCTGTCATGGCAGCTGATACCTCCGTGATGTGCTGAAATTAACTTGATTATATGACTCTGTTTACAGTACTACGGCAGATAGCACAATATATTGTCCACTCAAAGCAGCCACGATCTAATGTTTGCCTTACAAGAGAATCAGGAAAGTCAGACAATCTGATTGCTTAAAAAAATGTCAAAGTTATGCTGTGTTTTCTCAACAACTACAGAGGATTCTGCCTCGCCTGACTCAGCCCTTTCCAGGTCGTGATTTTGTTTTGATTTTAAACAAAGGATGAGTATAGCAAGGCTATAATTTCCAGAAAAGGCAGGGGGAGGACTAGGAAGATTCTTAAATGTTTTTGTCTCTCTTTCACCACACTTTTTGGACCCGATTCTGTCAATGCTAAAGTCAATGGGGGCAAGAGCAGAACCTTATTTGGAAAATACCACCGTATCTTTCATCTTCATCTCTATGCTGCTTTCTCCAGGCCCCAGGAACCATTCTGACAGGCAAATGCTTCATTTGCCTTTTCCAGAAAAGGGTTTCCTTCCCTCACTAGGTAGAAATGACAACTGCATATCCGTAAGGTTACTGATCTACGATTCCACCAAAAATGAGACCTCCCTATGTCATCCACCTAATGTGACCTCTTACCCACACAACTTCTGGGGAAAGAGATGACTTTTTAGTGTAGCCTTGAAATTCTGTCTGCACAAGCTCAAGAGAGACACAGAAACAGCCCAGTCATTGAGAGGGAATAGTATGAAAATTTTTGTAGAAAATTTTCAGAGGTATGTAGCAAGAAAGCAAAAGCTAGGGGACACTTTCTGTTTCTGGGTTCATCTTTTGTACACAGCTCATAAGCTGCGTCACACAACCCAGAAACAGTGTGGGAAGATGAGCTAGTGAGTGTGGCAGAGTCCTAGGAGTTAGATGCCCTGGACCTTCAAATTTCCTTTGTAGTCCCAAAGTCAGTGAAGAACCCAGTATCTCACTTTTTTTTTTCTCCTTTTTTTTTTTTTTTTTTCTCCTTTCTTCCCCGCCCCCCCCGTCAAATGGGGTTTACAGCCCTAAAGGACATAAGTGGGTTATGGAACTGAATTTGATAAAGTCTAGGAGGTGGGCATAACAATGACAGTACATGAGAGTGAATCTAGAGTGTCTTCTAGTTAGGATAATGAACTAACCAAGCATGACTAACATTATATCATGTTTTTTAATCCACAAGCACATCAGCTAATTGCATTTATCAGATCAGCAAATCCATGGGGTGGGGGGGAACAAATCTGTCAAAGGCTATTAAATAACAGTAAATGGTTGGACCTGATGATTTCAGGTCTCTTCTAACCTAAACAATTCTATGATTCTCAATATGAAAACACCACTTCAAGCTCTGGAAGACCTTGAACTGTGAACACTAGGGTTAGGGTACAGGAAAAGTATCACAAAGTGCCTAACTTCCGTATTTGTGAGGTACCTTTAGTCAAAGGTCTGGCCTGGCTTGTTTATTCTCATGCTTTTTGTTCTAATGATCTCCCAAGCCTTTGCAAAAAGGAATTAAGATAGAAACTTAGTAGCACTCAGATCACTTCAGAGATTTTATAGTAACGTATTTTTCATGGTTAATCTTGTTGTTTCTTTCCTTAATAATAGCTTACAGTTAGTGAGATAAAATGCATTAATGAAAAAAGTGTATTTTATACTTATCAAGCTAAAATAGCAGAATACTGTCAAGAATGTTTCACTTTGTGTCAGGCTTTTTTGTTTTTCTTTTTAAATGAACAATTGCTCTCAACGTGGATTTGCTACGTATTATGCTCTCATGAATGTTCTGCGTTACCAGAGGCAGCAAAATTAGAAGGGGTATTTTGAACATACAATAATATTTTCTTCTAAAAGCTACAGCATCTTTGCAAAGTTGATCTTTGGCAAAATGGGCACTGAAAAGCAGTCATTGACATGGAAGAGTGATCAACAGAGGAGACTGAAGCAAAAGTAAAGTTTCTCTGGTGCAGGTTTCATACAGAAGCTATTTTACCAACAGGAAGTAAAACTGCCTTGTGAAATCTGTTGTATGACAAGCATTTGTTCAGAGAGTGAAAATGAAGCTGTTTGAAAAAAGTGCTTTTTTTTTTTTTTTTTTGTAGTTCTACCATGTAAATCCTAAGATATTTAACAAAATAGTACGCGCTGTAATTGATATGTTTGCTTCTACGGTTGTGATGTTCAGAGAACAGAAACCCTTACAAGAAATAATTCCCATTTTCTACAGCAGATTTACATAATATGCTTTCATATTAAAAATTAAGAGAAAGAATGCACCCGTATCAAATTTTACTCTCCAGAAACTTTCATCTGACCTTTATATTATTTACCTTCTGATGTAAAATATTTTGAACAGTGATAAGATTTCTTACATTTATATTTTTAGAACATCAAATTATTTTTAAGAACTACTGCAATCTTCTCTTTACCAGTAGATTTCTGCTGTTCATGGCATATTATGCCAGCTAGCATTTTGGAGCCATATAATAACCATTCCTCTTTCCAGCCACCAAATTGTTATTCTTTAGTATAATGTGGATTCAGGAATGTAAGACTGTGGACCTTAAACCAAGGATACAGAAACCCATCATTTGAAAATCAATGATGAACGCATGCATGTGGTTTACAGTTAAGAAGAGTCTGCATTTAAACCAGCTCTTTAAACCGTATCCTCTTTACTCAGAGAGCTGTGGCCTGCTCTGAGGCAGCTGTCCCACCTTCAGATAAATCCACTGAAGAGAATGGCCTCATTTACATTCAGAGGCAAAAAAATGTATAAGACTTCTAATATACAAATTAAACCTTCCTTCATCCTATACTTTAAAATTACACTCTGCCTGGACAATTATCAATTTAGATGTGACTGTATGCAGAACATCGCATTCCACTATCCACTTGAAAGCGCAAAAATTATATGTCATGTATGAATGGATTTCCTGATTATAGATTATAAGAAAATGAAAACCAGATGGATTTTAGAGTAAGTTGGCTTTACATTTTTATTTGGTTAAAAGCCATATTTCTGCTGGAATAGAACATTTCTAAACATTACGGATATAACTTGTACTGTATAATGAAAATAAAAACAGTAGATGCACAAGTTTTAAAGGGTATATGTCAGAATTTGTAAATTTAGAGCATTTTCAATTCAAGAAGTTTCCAGAGAAAATAATTTTTCCTCGTGTTGTTTGTTATACTGACTTGAAAAATATTTAACACGGAAAAGAGCTTGTTTCTAGACAGAACTACTGGAATAGCACGTGTCATAAAATGCAGTGCCAGACTTTGTATTTGGACTAATGGCAGAATATAAAGACAAATGCTTTCTGAGCATAGGATGCTCTTCTTGGGCATGGTCCCACATTCTGCAAGAAGCCACAAGTGCCATTGACTTTAGAAGGAATTCTGTCCAAGTACAGACTGCATGATTCATCCCTGCAATATTACTTGCTAAAAACATCCAGAAAAGTTATTTTTGTGCACCAGTAGTTAGTCGGTTAAGAAGAATTAGTAAAAAAAAAAAGAAAAAAAAAATTCATTTACTCATGGAAAACTACAATTTGAGCTATGTTACTAAATCAGGTACTACTATCTTAAATGGTCACTTCCATGTTTTGAGAATTTAAGGGTACGAATAGGGCACAAGTTCATTCAGGACAGGACAGAGAGCAAGGTTTACTTTTCTTCTTTCACCATCAGTAACACCAGTACCTCAGATGTAGTTTTGATCATTGGTATTACAGTAGTTGCAAAATGGCTGCAATTCTTGACATTCTCAGAGTTAGGGCAATAATTTTGTACTGAGCATTTAGGCCAGGAAACTTTCCACATGTTAAGGTAACACAAATGAGGAAAGAATAATTTATTTCCATATGTCTCAACATTCCTGAACAGCATTGTCATGATTCAAAGTCTTTACGTCTTAAGAAACTGGAAAATTTTTGGTTTTCGGTTTCTTGAAGCTTTGAACCTGTCATGTTCCTACTTGTTTCTTTTTAATTTGTGATAGCAGAAATACTGAATGAAAAAAACCTCTATAGTAGTCCTAGAAGAATGAAGAACAAGACACACAATTTATATGCCCTTTCTTTGATCTTGCTTTCATTTACTCTAATGCTTTTCACTGACCATATGTGTTGAGAATTTACAAGACTTTTAGGAACCTGGGATCCCTACTTCCCATTAATTTTAATAGGAAAAAACCTTTCAAATTCTCAAAGGAGTTTCAATAAATATTAATGGTCATTTCAGGTTTCCAGCAAGCGTGTGCTTGTACTTGTGGAAATTATCATAATTCTTCCAAGAAGAATTCATACATGCCATTTCATGGAGGATTCCTGTTTCTTACTGGGTTATGTTAAATGCACATCCCATATATATGACATTATGACTGACCACCAACCCTCTCAAAAGGAATGTTAAATTTAGAATGAATCTATATAATCATGAGAGTCAACTATGCCACAATTTACCTCCACTTCAATAGGTGTGTATATATAAATGGATCACTGCAGTAATAGAAATTTTGCTAAATTTACACCCAGTTTTGCACTTTTCACTCAGTTCATTTTCCCACTCTCTGCGGGAATGGTAATTGTTCCTAACAGTAATTAAAAGGCAATGAAAGGGTTCCTTTTCTCTTTTACATTAAAAATTATTTATTTATTTATTTATTTAATTATTGCATACACGCTGTTGCAGCAGGCTATCCAGACAAAATAGATACCAACAATGAAGCACTAATGCCAGGAAGCTGTACTGGTGTTCAGCTAAACATAATTTTTAAAAGAGATAATTGAAGGTTCTTGCTCACTTGTTGCACACTAGTCATTTCACAGTATATGACCTCTACTAACTGCAAGTGGTAGAATAAAACCAATCTGGAGATGTGCTCACCCAGAAAAAAGAAAATCTTTATGTTAAAGTGGCTGCCCATTCCCACAACATCACACTAGTGGACCTTTTTTACTGAATTACTGGGAGCCAACTCAGACAGATGTGGTATATAAAACCTACTGACTTTCTGTGAAAGAATTCTCAAGCATCTTGTGAAGTATCAGCTGCCTTTTGGACTGAAAATAAGATGAAAAGTGCTGTGAATGCACAGACATTTGGAAGAACACGAAGAGAATGAGAAAACTATCTCAACAACTCTTTGTTACAGTTTTAGACACCAACCATTTATAAATAATGTAAATGAAAAGGTAGAGATTCCTACAACAATGTAAGACTAAGTTGATGTACAGGTCTCTCTCTAACTCGCTCATTCTTGTGATGCAGGTTGTGTAACTGTTAATGGGAAATTCTTGCTCTTTAAGTCTAAAGGTATATAAAGGATTCTAATGGCAAGATAGCTGTCCTGTGCTGGGGGGAAAAAAAGAAAAAAAAGACTAAAATACTGGTAATACCACAGGCCATTTAGGTGTACCTGAGGGCCATCTGCACTGGGACTGCACAAAGCTGAAGGTTACACTGTGCATTTCATTTCAGGAATCTGAACATCGGTGAGATCTCAATTTGGAAACCAGGAAAATCTCCACTGCCTCCACTGTAGTGGGGGTAAATGGTCTCATCAAATTTCCCACGGAAAACTGTCTATGATTTGCTTATATTTGTAGTACAGTATGAAGAAAATGACATCTCTATTCCGTAGCTCACATTCTTCAGTTTTGCTTTGTCTCTGGGCTGGTTCAAGTACTTGGGCTCGGATCCTACATACGGGTCTCATCGCTAAATACCACATTCAGTGTCATTACCACTCCTCTAACCAGTCCTCCCCTCACCGGGCCTGATCCAGACCCCCACACCGGGCCGACACCCTGGCCCGTCCCCATCCCCACGGAGGTGCCTGATGCCCGGGGCCACCCCGGCTGCCCCCTCGCTTGCCGGCTGCCTGGCTGGGCAGTGGGATGGCTCCTGGCTGAGAAGCCCAGCCCTGCTACCCTGTTGTTCCCGATCCCAGCTGCCCCCAGCCCCCGAGGTGTCCCGGCAGCACACTTCTCATCATGAAAGAATTAAAAACCAACTCTTCTTCTTCAAATCTTCACGTCAAGTACTGGCAGCTACCTAAGTGAACTGTTTACATGGATGAAGCAGTCAAAATTATTTCTAACCCTTGGGATAGTGCCATATGAAATTTGGAACATCCTTAAAATCTACTCTGCGCAGAGTATTTGCAGGTGCACACAACCATTGCTGGAAAAGGGCACGTGTATCCCATACTGCGGCGACTGGGCTCGGATTTCCTTCAGAACAGAGATGATGCTTCTCAGGCAGAAGTTGAAAGTAAAGAAGTGGCTCTTTGGCCACTTGACAATGTGGAACACATTGCAGAACACATTTCTGGAAATCTAAGGACGTGCCATGAATCTAGGAGGCTAGAAATCTGAGATGTTTTTTTCAGCCAAATGGAGAAATAGATGCATTTATTTAGATGAAGAATGAAAGACCATGAGAACAGAAGCCTGACCTGTGTGTCACAGACCATTACGCTTCATGCAAATACTTCACTGCTGAGTCAAGCGCATAACTAAGCACATGGCAAACTAACCTGATCACCAACACCGCGGTTAGGTTTTGTTGCTATAATAAGATCCGTATTCATGTGTTTATGAAGTACTTCTTGCACTAAGTATTCTCCCACTTTAGTCCAGGAGTTCACACTTTAATACAATAAATATAAAGGCGGCACCTGACTGTCTGCACGATTAGTCTGTGGCTACCCACATAAGGAACTGTGAGCGACCCTTCCAAGCACTTCTTACTGCGATTCGGTTTCCCAAGCTGCAGGCAGATACTTCAGCACATCTCCGGACACCTTCCTTGCAGCCTTTGGGACAGGGGTATATCATGCAGGCAGTGAGGGTCTGTTGCAAATTGTACTCTGAGAGAAGGCGCAGTACTCTTCTTTTTTTGGATGATCATCCTTATTCCTCCCCTTTTTCCTCAGCAAAGAAAGAACGCAATAGATGTTCCAAGTCCAGGTCCTGTTTGTGTGGTCTTTTTTGTTTGTTGGTTTGTTTTTTGATTTTGCAGCACAGTTTCTATTGTCAGTATGCTTACATTCTTATATTGTCTGATCAGAGCATCTTACTATTTACTCTCATAATTCTTTAATGGCACCTCATTTCAGGAATCTCAGAGCATATAGATTTAATGCCGAAACACTATCTTTCCTGTATCTTTACCTCTGATTGTCGTGATGCATTTATTTCCACTTCCACAACCCTATTTTGTCCTAACAGGGTTATTTATCAATAGCTATGCTCATCTCAAAACTCATATATTTCAAGTCATCCTGTTTGGCTTGAAGCTTCGCCTAATCAGCACAGTAACTAAGTTGTAATTATTGAGAAAAAAATAGCTGAAGAAAATTACACAGTTGTCTTCAGTTTTGTGTTTTATGAATATTACACTTCTGTAGTTCAAACACACAGGCCCTGCACAATGAGCATCAGAACCGTATTTCTCCGCGTGTTAAGTGGGTAAGGTCCAAACAAAATGACAGTCACTTAAAAGCAGCTTCCCACGGTAGAACAGCTACCCTGCCCCTGCCACCGGCGCCGTCGCTGCTACCACGAGGAGCATGGTAGCGATGACTTTGCGTCGCGCTCCCTCCTCACTCGCTGTTCACATTTGCAAAGGTTAGTCCATGCACTAGGAATGCAGTGATCTTCCACACTAAGGCTCAGTTTGTTAGGAGAAGTCAACACCAAAAATTAAAGCTGGTTTTCAGCGGCGCTTAGCTGAAAGTTATATTCCATGACAGCTTTTCCGAAAATCTTGCAGTAAGGGGCACCAGCCTGATCTCGACCAAATCATATCTCGACCGCACCTATCCAGGATAACCCCCTCTCCAAAACTTGTGTTCAGGATTTAGTGGATCCCTTGTGACTATAAGTTACTGTTTATTTCAGTACAGCAATTAAATAATACATTTTAAGAGCATGCGTCTTCCTTCATCTTGTATGCTAGCTGAAAAGATGTGCCATTCCTGTCCTGCTTATGAAAAAAAAGTGAACATTTTTTTGTTGTTGTTGTTTGTTTGTTTGTTTGTTTTGTTTTTTTTTATTTCTTATGAGCTGTTCTAGAGTCAGAATAAAGGAAAAAACCCTGGCTTATGTCAGAGAGAAAACTACATTACATGGAAAAATATAGTATTTTCTGAAGATATATAGGAAAAAGATATGATCCTGTGAAAGGTGGAAGACTTCTTTCTCCTCCTGACTGCCTGAGTGAGAGCTTTGACACATCATCTGCTTTTTACCAAAGTATTTGCTGCTGCTGCTGCTAAATAATTTCCTTTTTTGGGTGTTTGAAATCAATTATCATTTTCAGGATAAATATTTCAAGACAAGAGGTAATTCCAATTATAGACTGAACACATTATTTGAAAATGTACTTTCTTGTTTTCCCAAAGAAACCGTAGAAATAACGGTTAATATATTTTTTTTTCATAAACGTGTAACTGAAGTGGAATTGTTGGTTTTTATTAAATGGACAATTACTGAAATATGAAGAATGCATAATTTAACATGCAATGTCAGGAAAGTTTCAGGACTACATATATTGAACACAAATGATGTATACTTGCGTTTTTAACTTATCAATGCTTTTAGAGCAGTTACCCACAGAAAAGTAAAGTGTTTTTCACACAGATAGTACTGCTTAGATTTGTTTTAAAATTTAAGCAGTTCCAAAGAAAAGATCATCAAAGCACTAAGCCATCCCTGACTCCTCTGGCTTTTATTTCTGGGAGACTGTTCCAACTGTTGTCAAAGGGAAAATCAGCTTGCAAGGGATTTGGAAAACAAATGGAGTCTATGGATTGAATATCTTAATTGTGGAATCGTGTTAGAAGTTAAAGGGCAGGGGTCACGTTAACTGAATACTGCCAGGAGCTTCCACATGTGACTGCAGTCCCAGCTTCAAGAGGTTAAATGGATTTCTTGCTTTCTTTCTCAGAGCAAAGTCGTTGCTGCATTCCAGATCCAGGAGGCATCAACTACCTCTTTCAGGACTCAGGACAGGCATGAAATCCAGATGTTTGCTAATTTGCAATGCCTTCTTATATTTTCTGAATTCGAACAAGAATATGGATTGCAGCGCGCAACAGAAGACAGTCTTAATGGGCAACAATGCACAGACGAAAAAAACAGATGAAATACGTATCTCACTGAAGTAAAGTATAAAATTCCTGCAGAGTTCACTAGGAAAAAGGATTTAATCTAAAGAATCCAAAGTATTCTTGAGGAACATTTGAAACTGCTTGTCATAAAGGAAAAGAAGTCAATCATGCCTGTCTTTAGAATCCCACTTACAAAGAACCAGTTTGTATGACTCACTTAATTGTTCATTACGTGTGAACTTAGGGCTTTCTCCCTTTCAATCTTTTCAAGCTGTCTTTTTATAAATACAAATATTGAGACACTGCTGATTAGAGAGATGATGAGACAGAGAATAACTAAATAAATTACTAAGTCAACAGTAACACAGAGAAACCTAATAAAGGCCAAATCTTCACAGATTTTCATTGAGGTCTATTCAGAATGAGTTTACATGGTTCTCTTAATTGATAAGGGGTCCTGTGAGTTAGCGGAAAATACACGCACCCAACATTTGCATGACAACCTTTGCAAGATTTTTTTTTTTTATTATTTTTACATGGACTGCAGCATCAAGCCTTTCAGCCTTATTCTCAAAGTTGCACTGCTGTGATTTTTACCTGTATGAAGAGAGTCCAGATGAGCTGTATAAAACAGATCAATTGCTTAGGGCAGAAACAGGACATGATTTTGGAAAGGCCTGTGTTGACTGCTTAGACAGATATGGAATTCAAATACTGTTAGATAGACTATTTCCTTCATATTATGTCTTAGAGCTGTCAAGCAAGTTGCAGTCTTCTTCCTGCTCTATCACAAACCTCCTACCTGTAAGTACTGTCCTTAGAACACTGAAAAAAAATGTATATATCCTCCTCATATGGAGGAAAGTTTGGAAAAGGAACACTTGATGGCATAACATGAGTGGAAAAAAGAGAAAAGAAAAGGAGAGTTATTGTGTTTTTCATTTCTTATCCCCCTCCATGGTTTTAAGCCAACCTGCCAATTTATGATTTCTTATTGTTTGGATTTGGCACTATTGCATCACAAACTCCGTTATGAATGACTGTATGTTCTTTCTTTTGGACTGTAAACTTCCTTGGACAGGAACTATTGTTTACTATACTTTTGTACTGCATCTTGCTCAATCTTTGGATCGGAGGTCTGTGGGCAATGGCACGCATCGAGCAATAAGGGAAGGGCAATGACTTATCATGCTCTCCCGGGCAAACCCAGTCCTAACAGGTTGCTCATAAACTGTGGTTTGGGAATCATTGTTCTAAGCTCACTTGTTTATTTAACATATTCCACACTTGTAGCCTAAGAATTATCCTCTCTTGACTATGCCAAGAATGATTCCAGAGCACAGTGGAGAATATTTATGTAACCTTTTATTTTTTTTGTTTGTACTTTTAGCATTAGTTTGCTTATTTACATTTATAGTTTCAAAAGCCACTAATGCAACTAGATGGTTTTGAAATCCTTGCTTGTTTTTGGTACTACTTGGAGGCTTATTTTGGTAGATCGCTTCTTTTTAGTAGATCAGTCTTTTTTGAGAAGACACAATCCAGATCGCCTCTAGTCTTGAGGACTTATAAATTAAAAAACCCTTACTATTGGATATATTCCCATGTGGCTTAAATACTAGTAGAATATATAGTGCATTCACCCACATTTAGTACATGGCCAAGGAAGGAAAAACGAGCAGGAAAGCACTAGCAAATTACGGTATTGGCTGGCAGACCCAGGACCTCAGCCCTCAGAAGATGAGATGGCAACTGTTAGCTTGGGGTTAATTTCCAGAAAGAAATGATCAGCTGCTGATTTATAGGTAAATACGGGACTGAGTTATTAAAAAGACAGGGGATGAATTTTTCAAAATGCACTACTGATCTTTTTGGTTTCTAATGATTTTAAAGAACAGGTTTACAGGTTGTTTGAGGTTGCTTGACTTAAACAGAACAGCCACTTATCCCCTCTGACTTCATTTGTAGAGTCCCAGATACTTTTGAATATCTCGCTCCTTTAGTTTAATATTAAGATGGAGGCAGTACAAGAATCAAATAGAGAAATAATTTTCTGGAAGTGAATAAACCATTAAAGCAAGTCAATTTTTTATTATACCCACGATGGATTTAAAACTTGAGATTGAATTTTTCCCTCAATCTTATTATTTGTAGAGGTTTAAAATGTAAAGAAATTGTGTTGATTTAGATGGGCCTATTCCATTCAACAGAAAACTTTATGATAAAATACGAAATGTCATAATCTGAAAAGCATATAAAAATGAAAAATTTATATCTAAAACTATAACTAAGTCTGAAAATAAAAAAATTAAAGTACAGATGGAAAGAAAGACATGCTCCAATACTGTTGTATTTTGATTGTAAAACTACTGAAATATTTTTGAAGTTTTATCAGGTTCCAACTCTCTTATCGGGCTTCCAACACAAATATTGAGCCATTGAATAAAATGCAAGTTCAGATAATTTGCGGTACTAAAACTTCATAGACATTATTTGTTGCTGGTCAAGTTACTGTTAAGTGGTTTTGTTAAAGACCATGGTCCCTAAAAATTAAAAGAATTTCACATAGTCTATTATGCAAACAGGTAACATGTCACTTAGTCTTCATAGTAGTTATGGGGTAAGCTAGAATGGTTTTATACCATACTGATTTGGGTCTGAAAAGTTCTTGTTCTCTCTTTCAATCAAAAGCCTCTGGTTTGAGAGAATAGTGCCAAAGACATTGCTGTATTTATAATTTAGCAACTATACTAAATGTGAAGTTCACTCCAACT
Organism: Podiceps cristatus; assembly: GCA_000699545.1. NCBI lineage: Eukaryota > Metazoa > Chordata > Aves > Podicipediformes > Podicipedidae > Podiceps > Podiceps cristatus. Next base: position 5,093 of record JMFS01093363.1, on the reverse strand, counting down.
TTGTTGGCAGTTGTTACTATCACATGACAGAAATAATTCAATCGGTGTTCGGCTAAGAACAAATTAACAAACCTGAGATAACCTTGGTTTAACTTAAAAATACCATTCACAGTATTTAGTTGTGTAGGGTTATAAAGAAATAGTCAGCTTTTTAAAGTTCTATTTATGTCTTGGGTTAACTCCCAAGGTAAACTGTGCATGATTTCAGGGTTATTACTTGAAATAATCCAAACCAACAAAATAACATACTTCTTAAAACACAGGCTTAACTAATCTTTTTCCGTTTCTGATATTGCAGTTATAATGTAATTTGTTATAATGCACTTTGTTAAAGTAGTGCAGAAACTGAGGCCTGGTGTATGGCAATCGAAAGTAGTTTCATTTTATAATGGCAGAAATGAAACTCTTTAGACTCTTCTTCTTGGAGTATGTTATTTTGAATATATGCTATTTTTGGACACTGCAGAGAAATGCAAATTCATAATGTTCTAATTTGGCCAGAAATATGAACCCCAACAGATTAAACCACATGATCATGCTACCAGCTTCTAAGATGCCAAACAGAAAAAAAAAACACAGAGGTCTCTGTTTCTTGTGAAGAATGATGAACAAAGGCAGCTTTTGATGTTTATTCTTCTGTACCCTAAAGAAAGAGGGCTGTCCAAAATAGTGCCATTGTGGAATGATGCTACTAAGGCAGAGGATTCAACCTTATAGTGACCTTTTCATCTTCCTTCAGCCCTACTGCTCTGCATTTAAGAGATTTAGAAAACACTTCTTTAATGGTGTTTAAAGCTCTTATTGCCAGATACAGAGCAAAGACTATTCATACGATTAAATATTTATGATGCATTCCTAGCAATGCCCCTCATATATATGCCCCTCAAATCAATTGCCTACTCCAAAGTTACATTGCTTGAGAGCTTAATGCATAATACTGCACCCAGGAAATACAGATCCTTAATTTGTGAGTACATACTCAAGCTGTTCCTCTTCCTATGCTTATATATGCTTTTAATATATTTTCAAGAGGGAAAAAAGAAAAGGTATTTAGAAAGAATATAAATTTCCAGCTGGCATATTGATATACAGATTTTATTAAGCACAAGGATTATTAAGCCAAATGTATGTGTAGAGGAACTTTCATGTTAGTATGTGTGCCTTTTAAAAGAAAACATTGCTTGCTTTACTAATTGCTTTCCAGTGTCTTTTTAAAGGAACAGGGGAACCAGTCGCAAGACAATGATATTTTTTAATAAGCCAGAAGAGGGAGCCCCTTAATAGGGCAATCAATTTCCTAGCCCAGTCCCTCACTGCCGTTCCTGAAGTTTCTACTACACATGAGGTTATAGCGAGATGAAACACCAACATCACCAGAATGAATCTGTCTTTAGCTCTGTGTTGCAGGCTAACAAAAGATAATTAACAAAACTGTAATTTTCTATCATGCTTTTTTTTTGGAGAAGAAAGGAGACTAATAGCTAACTTCCCGTGGTCTGCCTTCCCTACTCCTGAATTAATACAAAATGACCCCTCAAAGCCTCTGCACGCATTTAAAGTGCCTTTCTGATACAATGCTGTGCCGTTTCAATTTTACTACAAATGCATCACACCAACATCTGTGACTCATCTATGCGTGAAGATAAAAGGGGAGGGGGTCTAATGCAGGCTGAGAAGAGCCAAGAAAAGATCACTATATGCAGAATTTCATGATAAGTAATTTTATGAGACGTCAGAATCGGCACATATATCAGCCTTGGTTTACAGAGCACAAAATGGATCTTCCAACTCTTTTTCCATACAGTTCTTTCTGAGAGCAGTTAACCCAGTAGAATTGGATGTGCTCCACGTTTTACCACTCAGCTTATTTTCTTCGAACATATGTGTTTACTTCTCAAACTGAAACAGTAATCTTGCCATTGTCTTTTGTAATCCGTATTTGTAATAATGCAACATTGCTGACATTGCTAACAAACCACCGAGTTTACTGAGCAAAGGGGACTACTCTGACAACACTGCTTTGATAACACAGACCTTAGCAAGTACAGCTCTCATTAGTTCTATGGGAGCCGGACTGAAGGGGCTAATCTTTTTCTCTGCATGGGTATTTTGAAAATCCTTTCCCTGTTGTGTACCAAAGCACTTAAGCAAATACATAAAACGAAGCTTAAGTTAATTACTGATTATTTAAGTAAAAGCTAACAGATTTTGCTGACTAGCAGCAGTCTTAACGCATGGGTTTGAAATCAAATCTGTGCTAATGAAAGACTCAAAATTGAAATCTTTACTCAGGCTTAAATTCATAAAATGAAACCTCAATTCCACCAAAGTCAATGGAAAAACTCCCCGTGACTTAAAAAGGATCAGGGTTTGTGACACTGGCCTCAGTAGGAGTTTTGCTTGAACAGGGCTACGCAATGGATCTGAAAGTTTTGACAGAAAGGCTAATGTGAAGGAAAACAGACATTTGTATTCACAGAATTCGGTGAGGTGCAAGGTTTTCGACGTAGCTGAAAGCAAGCCTCTTCCTACTAGTAAGAGCAGCACAAATATCAGCTCCCCATCCCCCAGCTGGGGAAAATAAACCCATGTAGACCACTTTCTAATATCCCACCTCCACTATGGAGCTATTTTAGGAGTTGGCCATTGAAGGAAGTCCTTTGTTCACTTAGAAAAATAAATATAAATTCTTTTCTCTTTACCTGCACTGGTGCCTGCACCGGTTGTGAGGTCCCCACCCATCAGGCCACCTAGGGGGTTGAAATGAAATACTAGAAATGAGCATGGTAAATTGTAACAGGCAATCACTCTAAACATTTTCTCTGACTTCAAACGGCCTGCTCCAGTACCCACCACTGGTTTCCTCTGACTTCAACAGGCATCGGATCAGACCCAGCATCATAAAATTCTAATGCTTAATGTTACTTGTACAAGATATTTGCCTTTCAAGGACAAATAAAATATGTAGTATGCAACATTTCATCATTTTATTTTCAGATTCCCAGAGCATATGAAGAATAAACTATATTTAAAAGTTATGTATAGTAGTCCTTCATTTGAAAACTATCTTTAGTTCAGTATTAGTCTGAAAAACAAATGCTTCCACATAGAACTGGGAGGAAGAAACTGAAAGTTCCTGTACGAGAACGTAACCCAGAAGCTGTAACATGTATTTACATAGCTTTTCATTTTAATTTCCTCAGGCTTTCATAGACATTCACTTTACGGATTTTTAAAATGTCTCTTTGCACTCGGGGACCTCAAATGGTTCTTTGAACCCCGAATACTTAAGGATCTTGATGTTGCTTCAGCCAGACAGATTGAATGAACTTAATCCCCGTTTATCCTATTCAGAGGTGAGCCCTCATCATCACCAAAGCACAGCACAGCCTCTTGCTACACAAGGCACTCAAGTACAGAGCTCAACTAACATTTGCCCGTCAAGGAACCTGTGAATGCGTAACTAATAATAAATTCTGCATTTAGCCTCTAGACTGATGACTTAAGTAACAAGTGTCCTATTTTACTTGCTTCAGCTTGTTTGTGTTGGCTACGTTTTCTCCCTCGCCTCCTTAAGCTTTATGGTATAGTGAGTTCTTGCATGAATTAAGTAGACAAGCTGCCTTTTTATGAAACAGCAAATTGTCTGCCCTTTTATCCTTTATTGATTTCCTTTAATCTTCGTCAATATTCAGCTTTTTCTAGACTTTTTTGTTTGTTTGTTTTTGTTATTTTTCTAAAGCAGGAATAGAAACCCTTTTGGCTATTCTTTTGATTTTTCAACACAGCAATTTTGGACAAACTGTTATGACTGGTAAAAACAGAGTTCTTCTTCCTCAGAGTACAGTTTAAAGTGACCTAAGGCACAGAAGCAGCTGATAAAAGAGTATTTAAAGGGATGGGAGGGAACAGAGCCTACCTGTGTTACCTGCACTCGGAGGCCGATGTGTCACGCCAGGAGACATGCTATTTCTTTGCAAAGAAGGATGAGCCAGCGGCAAAAGGTTGGGGTTTCCCAGTGAGCTGACTGGGTTACTGTATACCAAACTGTTGTGGTTGGACACTGGGATAGAAACTGGCATCTCAAAGTTTGGTGGTGGAACAGCCTGTACGAGCAAAAAAGGGAAACAAAGACGAGAATAGTACAGAAGCACAACAGCCTTCAAGTACAGTTACTCTATATTTAGTCCAAATATTTTGTAGTTGGTGGTTAAAATATTTATGCTTGCCCCCCTCCCCCAAGAGTCAAGAGAAGAGTTTCAAAAGAGTTACCAAGGCTTTTAAATATGAGTTTTCAAATCATGATTCCATCTTTAATGCAGCTTGCACATTTACTTTGTAAGAACTGGAAAGATTTTTTTTTCCCTTTTTTTTTTTTTTTTTTTTTTGTTTAAAAAAAACCCCAAAACCAAAATGCTACTTTATGAGGCTTAATTTTCTTTTTCTTTCATTCCATGAAGTTGTAATTGCTCACTTGTGATATCTTAATCTAGTGACACAGATGACTGCAAGATCAATGGTACATGGTTACGCTGACTTCATTTCATGGAGAAAAATTAGAAGGTGTGGAATGCAAAAGGAAAAGCTTTAATTTCAGCTTATGTTGCTTTAGCAACCAGAATGATCCGAAATCATGTTAAAGGCTCCAACATAGTAAACTAATGTTTTAAAAGTTTCTATCTTAGGTTGGAGGGGCTTAAAAGAAACAAAGTTCTATTCAGGGCCAGGTAGGAAGTACAAGAACTTCAGATGCACACTAGTCTTTGGGTTCTCTCTCTTTTTTTTTTTTTTTTCATTTTGTTTTGTTTTATTTTGTGTGTATTTTATTGTTTGCTTCTTTTTTTTTTTTTTTTTTTTGGGGGGGGGGGTGGTGTATGATGATGTTTGGTGATACCTTTTCAATGCACTGTTTTCATACTTTAAGGCAGGATCCTCCCCTGAGCAACTTTCCTTTTCATGAATCCCTTTCACAAGTGATCCAAATTATGGACCACTCTGACAGAGGGTTTGAGGAGATACAGAACCTGATTCTCATTATGGTCTTAGAAAGCCCAATTCAGATTTTCTTGGTTGGTTGCTGGGTATATTGGCTA
>KL278245.1:0-17310 GCA_000699545.1 Podiceps cristatus | reverse complement strand
GAGGTGTCCCTGCCCATCCATGGCAGGGGGGGTTGCACTAGATGATCTTCAAGGTCCCTTCCAACCCTAACCATTCTGATTCTATGATTCTGTTTTCAGTTCCCTATATGAGGAGAGGGCAGCACTTCCCATAGGAGCACAGCCACGAACAGCAGAACTGCCTTCTCCTAGCCTTGGGGCCAAGGGAGAAAATGGAGGCTGGCTATGCAAATAAAGAATTCCTCCTTGGCAGGGCTGCTCTTTGCACTGGGAGAAAGGTTGTCACCTTGGGGAGAGAGCAGCAGCACACTGCCCAGCCTGACTCCTGCCTTGGCTTCCCTAGTATTTTTCTGTTTGTTATAACAAATATCCTGTAATTCAAGCTCTCCATAGGTGGGGTCAGACTCCTCTCAGTACAGTTTCGGTAGATAGCAGGTTTCTTTCTGTTTAATATGACAGGTGTTTAGTTTTTAACTGGCTCCTGCCATTCACCATAAATGTCACCTTTCCTCCTCCCAAGCTAAGTATGCCAGTTCTGGCTTTCGCCTGTCTGCGCAGTCTGAAAATGACAGCTTCTGATTACCCACACGCACAAAGCTCTGGAAGTTCAACAGTAAAAACAAGTGATTTCTGTCCAAGTTTCTGCTTAAATTAGGTCGTGTCGCCTAAGTTTGATTAACTATGTAATTAATAATGACCAGGTGTGGCAGGTTAGGCACTTTATTCTGACTTTTTTTTTTTCTGTCCCATGAATGCTGGGAAAGAATGCAAGGAAGGTGCTTAGTTGCGAGAACACTTTCTCTCTCCTCTTGGTTCAGTTCCTAAAATCTGAGCATGTTTTAAACCCCCAGGATGAGGAACAAGCAAAATGTCATTATTTTTATTCGGGCCTGTAAAGGCTAAAGGCTAGAGGATTTCTGAAAGGAAGCTAATCCTTATTCCTCATCAGCTGCAAGAGTGAAAAAGACAGTGCTAATGCTGTGCCCTGTTTTGCTTTTTCTATTTTCTTTTTTTTCTTTTCTCTTTGAAGCAAACGACCCAGGGCAAAACACGGTTGTGAAGGTTTACAGCTACCCTTGGAGTGGAAGTGGAAAAAGTCACCACTGTGTTCCTGTAAGCTCTGACATGCTGATAGAGCATGGAGGGGAAACGGGATGCGCATTCAAGGTAAACTACTTTTTAAGTTACTAGCTAAATGTTTCAAATCATATTTAGGCTTTTCTCACTCCCATTTATGTTGCGGAAAGTGATCCCCTCCCAGTTGTAGGGTGCCTGGGGTGGAGGGATTGAGGTAGACTGTGAGATTACTATGAACTGTTTCTTCTTTGAGGCAAGTGCGTTAAATACAGTTAAAAGTTTGAATTGGCTTGTGAATGTAACTCAAAACACTGGCACTACTTTACTCACCAGTATGCTATGAGTGAGAGTTCATCCATGAAAGAAATGTTGATTAGGCAATCAACCTGCCTCAGACTTTTCCTGGTGGCACACCATCTACTCTTCATGTTTGCTGTATTTTCATAAGACTTAGGTAACTGAACTTACATATTCTCCATTCCAAAGTCCATTCCATTTCTTAATACTTTTCAGCTAGAGGTGGCTTTTCATGCCTGGCTGCCATCCAGATTTAATGTTGAAGCCTTTTCTGGGGAAACTTGAAGTTTTAGATTGTTAATAAAGTGTTGCCTGCTAAAATAAAGCCAGATTGGTTCAACATTAAAGCTAAAGAGTATGTAAATAGTAAAGGCTGAAATGTCAAAACAAATAAAGATAATTTAAAAATATGACTGTGCTCAAGGTATGTTGGTGACATTTCACAAGCTGTTTTAGCGAAGGCTATTAAAAATGATGCATTGCTTTATGCTGAACACGTCAAGCTTCCCTTCTACTGCTGCTATTCATATGTCAGAGGATTCTCTGTAGTCATATAAAATCACATATAATGTAATCTTCCTTCAAAATCTTCCTTGAGCCTTTGCTCTGCAAGAATGCCTACAAAGCAAGTTTTGTCTACAGCTTGTTGCAAACACTTTCACGAGGCTGCTCTCCTCCTTTGTCCCTGTGCATCTGTTGTCCTTTACCTCTCTGCCTGGATTTCCATCTTCTCTCTTGACCTCTTTAATGGGAAGTTCTGTGATGCAAGAACCAAATTTATGTTCTGTGTGCATACAGCACCTAACTCCTTGTCCATAATTAATGCTCACTCCCCATACATCCAACAGCATATAGTACTTCCTAAGACAAATGGGCCCTTTCCTTAAGCGGGGAGCTACGTTAGTCTTTTAGGTGAGTCAATTATTTTGCATGTTATTATGCACAAAAGCATAATTGGCACAAAAGCAGTGGTCTCCTTACATGAGGTTTCCCCTGGAAGAAGAGATGGCGAGCTCATTGATAAAATGCACTCTGTAGGCTTTCCCCTTTACTTCTGCCTCATGCTGTTCCACAGCGTACACTGCTTTTGTCCAAAAACCTTGGGGCTGTGGGCACGATTTGCAAAATGGGGCTGTTGGTGCTTTGTCCTCCCGAGTACTTTGGTATTGTAATAGGCCATTTCACAGAGACTAGCAGAGAGATCAAGAGGAGAATGATTCTGGTGCCGATTCTTGACCCACTGAGATCCACTGGGTACATTTTCATTTGGTTTACATGATTCACTGGCAACTGCTGTGCTAGCATGTTGTCACTTTCCAGATGAAAGACACCTTTTCATCAAAGGCTTTTCATGTATTAGAAAAGAAACTGAGTTCCAGTAACATCAAGACAACCTTTACCACTTTTGAAAGTTGCCTTAAAGAGCATGTAAAATTAAATTTTACATCAGCTTTAAGATTCTTTCATACTAGTAGGCTCCACTTTAATATCAAAAGCAGTGAGTGAGGTTGGATTTGATGTAAAGAATAGCATTATGTCATCAGAAAGGAAGGTGCTGTTTAACCACTAAAATATTTTTAAAATATTTTTCTGAGTAGATTTGTTACTAATTATGCTATATTAAGTGTGGAAATTTGGTTTCTCCATCATCATAACTTGCATGTCTAATATTTTTCACTGAGCTTTGCACTACAGCCAAAGTGCAACCCGCTCTGGAAATTTCTTTTTAATATAATCCCATTTTCTAGTTAAACATTTCAAATGAAATATATTGAGCAAGAAAAAGAGGACTACTTTGTTTGGAGTACTCTTTAGGCAGAAGATTGCCTGAGGACTTCCTTATTGAGTGTACCTTATCTTGCTCTGTACCCAGTAACAGATCAAGCTGGAGTGTAAGGTACCTCAAGCTCTGTTTGGTTTTCTTCTTTTTTTTTTTCATCCCCAACTACATGGATTAGAGCTATTAAGATGTTGGTCTAAGTCACAAGAGTTTTGGAGACCGGAAATACTTGATTTCAGTAGTTGAATTTAAAGTTATCTGAATGTAAATATCTCTTATCTAGACGGTGTGTAGATTGTGTATTCATCTGATTTCCTTTCCTTACTGGATATCATTTTCCCTTGGTGAGTAGTTCATTTAGCTTCCTAAGCAGAACTAGCCAAACTCCCAAATCACTTCATGCTTTCAGTGAGCTGTGTCACTTTTCTCTTTTTTATTTTCTTTAATCATTCTTTTCATGCTTTCAGAACAATTGAGCTGCTGCATTGCAAAAGTTTTACTATCATCTGTGTGCTTGTCTCAAGCTTCATACCTTAAAATTACTGTGTTTGATATTCAGCTATCTTTCTCTAATAATGCATGCTTCAGGGTTTGTGATTTCTAACGTGACTGCAAATAGTACCTTTCTAATGATACCTTGTGTTGGATTAAAGGATGCAAACACTAGAATTGTGAATACTGGAGTTATGTACCCTTACCAGTCTGGGGACCTGTAACCTACTGCTGTGAATTCTTATTCAGGTTTCCCAAAGATAATACCTTGCCCAAATCCTTTATTAAATGGCTATTATCTAATGCTGAATAGTTCATGTAGAACCTAAAGCTGATTAAATTCCAACGATAGGCCGAGTTTTCAAAAAGGATGTGTGTGATGGATACTATACTTCTTGTACGGGCATTCTTACAAGTACCCTGTGTAGATACACATCCTTATTTCTTCTAATAGCAAGTAACTAACAGTCATATCGGTAAATATTAGTAATATATTAGTTAACCCAATGCTTTCCAGGTGACATTTCTATTTTGAAAAGTCATTCTGAAAAAATTTCACCTTTTCTCCGTATCATTATCGCTTCATAACATACCATTATCGCTCCATAACACACGATTATCAGCAAATACCTGATAACATATCCCTATACGCTTGCTGTTGTGAAAGAAATTAATATTTACTACTTTTATTGCTGCAAGCATTGCCAAAGTGTACAGCTATCTCAGTTTTGAAATAAGTCTTGGCATTGTTAACTATTTTTCTACTGTGGTTGCAAATCCTGCCTTTAATTTACCCTTGTTCTACCTTACTGGAAGCAGGGAGTTGTCCACACTGAGTTGAGGGCAGAGCTTGGCTCCAGGAATCTCTGTTACTGGTGGTGCTATGTAGGCTCAATGAAAACCAGCTGGACTTCAGTCAGAGTCCAGGCTAACTTTTCTCCACTTGGCAACCATAAGTACGATGCTGCTCAATAAATTGGTGTGAGGAAGGACTAATGCACTAACGTTGCTAGGTTGCCTGTATATTTTATTGTCATACAACTAAAACTGTGAAAAAAAGAAGATTCTCCCAGCAGCACTAACTGGATCTTCTTGCAACCCCTACCCGTTCTCCACATGTGCAAAGCAGCCGGTTCTGCATTTACTAGAATAAGGGGCATGGTAAGTACTGCATGAAGACACTTGTTTTCATCACAATCCTTGATGCCCTTGCAGAACTGTGAAATTAAGAGGCTGATGCGTCCTCCTTTGAAATCCCCAATGAAGGTTGGAAGTAGGAGGTGGAAGTTTGGTATTGCCCTCATACATCTCAAATAATTAGTTTAAAAGCAGCAGGACTTTGGAGGGACAGTAGCAGCAAAGAATGTAGGAGTAATCTCAAAATCACATGAAGCTACCAGTTCTTCAAAGATCTGTTTTAAAACTCTGACTACGCCGATGTATTAATTTACCTGGTGATGGACTTTGAAAAGCCTCATTTTCAATGTCAATCACATGGAAAAACCGGGGTCAATACTCCAGTTCTGTGGGCTACAAAAGGCCACTATTACTTCTACATGCATTAAGGGACAGGTCTTCACTGCTGCATGACCTTCCTGAATAAGAATATTGATGCACTTCCAGTTGGGCTGAGACACGATTCACTTTTTGGTGCCATTTATGCGGTCTCCCCTGCCAAAGTTGTGCAGCTGCTTTGTATTTCATCTCGGGAGTAGCATTTCCTTGAAACCAGTCTTCAGGAATCCAGTGTGTAACTTGGAGGGGGGGGAGGGGGGAGTATCCTCAATTTCATTAAAATCATATCCAGGACTTTTGTGGAGAAAACAACTTGGAGAAAGGGAAGAAGCCAGGCTGCTATTAATGAAAACATTAGATTCCTTGCAGAATGCCACTTTTCTCACAGGCAAACACCAAAAAGAGGAAGAAGTGATTCTTGAGTTTCTGATTTCTGTGGCCCTTTGAGCTGATTTGCAGCCATGAGAAAGGTGCCAATATCTTTGTATTGTTTGGCAGGGAAAAGATTACCTTGTAACTCATCTTGCCTGGTTATGGCCTGGCACTGGATCATGACCAGGTTGATGGCAGCCTGACAGTTTTAAAAGAATATGTTGGCATTTTATGAAAAGGGAAGTTATTACACTTGAAAGGAAGTAAAAACAAAAACAGAAAACCTACGCTTGTCAGTTTTATGGCAGAGAGGCAGTAAAAATTCTGGCACGTTACTTCAGTGAATCCCTGCAACAAATTAGTGAACTAAATTGATTACAAAATCAAAGATGAATTTACATAAGCATTTATGTTTTAGTTACCCTGCTCCTACAGTGTGTCAGACACTCAAAAGAGTCAACCCTATGCCCCTTACAGTTAAAATTACTTTATAGCCTAAATTTAGATGTGTGGCAGCAAGAAGGGAGCATGGAAAGAAAAGAAGAGCATGGGAAGGGATGTCACTGGCTCCAGTCCCTCCCAGTCTCACTCCCAGTCTCGGGAAACCACATTGTGTTACCCTCTTTCAGACTGTGTTACGATCTTCTGACATATCGTTAGATGATACAAAAGATGGGGGATTAAATTTACAGATTTGTCCCAGTCCAGTGTCATTTCCCTCTGTCTCCATTAGCTGTGGGATTGGACCCACGCTGAGGCTTATCACAAGTTTCTGCTGGTGGATGTATTTTACAATGAGGTGATGTGCCAGGGAGCTGGGGACTGTGGAGGGCAAAGGCAGCGACGTTAGCGAGCAGAGCATGAAGAACAAAGAGGATTCAGGGTAGCTCTTCTAGCAGCCAGGAGGAGCATGAAGTTGGAAGATAAGGTTTCCAAACATTATTTCTCTTTCTGTTCCCAACCTGCTGTCAGAGGAGTGAAAGCGGATCGGGTATGCCTACCCTGCAGTGCAGCCTAGGGTGAGCGAAGGAGGCTTGGGTGCAGCAGGCAAGGTGAACTGGTGCCCGGGAAGCCCCACGCTGCACCGGCTGGGGGGGCTTTCCATTCCCGTGCCAGCTTGAGTATCCCTATGTTGTGTGCTGCGCCGTCCTTGGGCATCCTTTCATCCTTCAAAACCCTCAGCGAGTATCTTCACCTTCACGCTTGTGTGGGAGTTCTGTATATGAACAAGGCGTACAAAGAAGGGTTCCTTGGTGAGTGCCACAGCCTCAAGAGCAGTTGTGAATTATTTTGCTTTGTCAGTCAGAACTGTAAACTGCAACCGTATGGCTTCAGCTCCGGAGAGGGCTGAGTGGAGTTCCTAGCATTATAGTGTGTTTTTACTCAGGCAATGTAGCCAAAGCAAACGATGAAACCAGACTTCTTCTTGTGGTCAGAAAGAAACAAACAATTTGTTTTGATTGAAGGCTCGGTGCTGTGGAGAGGCCTAGAGTTACGAGCAGCTGCATAGGACGCACAATGATATGGGCTGGTGGTTGCCAATATGAGTTACATCCGTCGCAACTGAACCTACGGCGCAATGAGTGGCTGGAGTGCTGAGAGCAAGGCTTGCAGCTGAGAGAGATAGAGATCTGTCACTTCTGGCAAGAGGGAGGACTTGGCCAAAGAGATCTGCTTTTCTTAATGCCACTCAAGATTTTTGAATATTGAATTTAATTGTCTAAGTATCTGCATATAATCTTCAGACTGGCAGTAATTTTCTGCAAGAGTTATGTTTCCTGTTTGGAAAGGAACAGCATGATGGCAAGTACATTGGGGCAGTAACACATGTTATGACACCTTCCTGTGGCCAGAGAATTGGTATTGCTTATGCTTCCATATCTACAGTGCCTGCATCCTCTGGATAACGCAGCCTTGTGCTGTCTGAGGTGGGCAGCCTTTTATTCTTTTTTATTCTTCTGTGGGACAGGACTTTGCCCGTGCCTGAAGCTGAGGCTCAAAGCAATCATTGCCTCATCTCAGTTCTGCCCAAATGGCGCTGATGTCTCCCATTCATCTAAAACTATGTAAGATGCAAAATACATTTGCATTTAAGAATAACTTTAGCTCAATTTAGAATATTTAGGTAAGGCAGAGATCTTAGTGAAGGAGTTCCTGCCTTTGCGTTTCATTTTCAGTTGCTTTCTACTCTCTTGTAATATGCTATTGGACCAAAGTGGGAACATTTGTCCAACCTCTGTGAACTCACTTTGCAAAGTTTTGCAGGATAATATAAACTGCAGTGAGTCAGGTCAATGGAGCCAAATATAATGCCACAGTAGTAGCTGGGCCTCCAAGACTGGGAATGCACTCGAGCTTGTCTTTTAATGCTGTTGTTCCCCTTTTACTTACTTATCATTGCCTCCTTTGCAATGTGAGCTTGAAATGGAAACGCTCTTGCAGTGGATTTCTGTTGTACTTGACAAGGGCATTCTGAGCATACAAGTTCCTTAATGGCTAATGGTATAGGTGGTACCTGAAGCACGTTAAGTGAGTACTTTTCATTTATGGCACATGTGCAGAAGACAGAGCTGTGGTTTTAAGACTTCCTATTGCAAAACTTACTGGGAGTTTCTCCCAGAAATAGTTGTGAGCTCAGAGCAGGTAGATGTGCCCCTGTATATTGACAATGTTCTGTGGGAAGGTCACCCATTGTTCCTCTCTGAATGCACCTTTGAGATTCCACGTTGTTGGTTTTATAATGTAATCTACTCCAAATCCTGTCACATTTAGAAATCACCTCTGTTGTCATTTGGTTTGAAGATGGGTTTCATCTAAAGCTTTGTTCAGATGATTCCAACTTGCTAATTTACCTATGGTTTCATTTTGGAGGGTCTACCAAATGTGAATACATTTTCTTTAGATGCCAAAAACAAGTCTGTTGTGTTTGGTATTGAACTCAATACAGGAAGCGTGTTTTGGATATGTGTAGATTCTTCAAAGGATTTTAGGCCTAAAGACTCCTCCTAATCTGTAATTCCCAAACAGACTTTTGCATGAGATGATAATAAACAATCCCTTTTTCTGACGAGAAGGTTGCAGTCCTGTGCAAGCACAGTGAAAAAACTTTTGGTACTTAAATATATTTTTTGACTGACCAAAGTTTTGCCTAGGCAGTGTGTTTGTGAAAGATGTGCTCAGATTATGAGAATCCAAATTTCACCTCAGGAACATTAGATACTTATGTTCAGGCTTTGCCTTTTACTGAGGGCAGGGAAAGAGGGGAGTATCTGGTCCTTAATGTCTCTGTGCCTAATTCCTGTTTTACAGATGTGAAATTAGTAACACTTCTTAACAATTCAGGGCTATTGTTAAGATAAATATTTGAGTAAACAAATATCGTGGTAATATAGAGGACATGCAAATGTTGAAATATAGTGAGCACCTAAGCTGCTATCTGTCAAAATCTCTAGTTGTTTCGTGAAAGCGTAGGTGAGAAGAATCGGAGCTGCCATTTAAAAATGAGACTTGCATAAAGCTGTGTTGAAACTGCTTCCTGGGAATTTTGACAAAAGAGATTTCTGCAGAGCTTGTTGTTAAGGAAATCATGTTATAAAAATGTGCTAATTTTTGCTTTGAAGCTCTTACCAAGAACTAAAACATGAATAAATGACGTTCAGAGTCTGTACTTACTTGCAGAGCTCTACTATCTACCAGTTGTCCATCTGTAAATGAGCTGTTTCTCTGTCCCTGTACATCTGCGTGATGAAATACAGCAAAGACCAGCAAGAGCGTTGTATCAGGATAGGAATTGCTTGACGGGCCGCCTTGCTGCTCCAGAATACCATCAAGCTGTTCAAATAAAGATGAGCTGGGACAATGTAACAGCTGGGTGAGATGAGCATGGGAAAGAGAAATATGGTAACAGGAGATGCAGAAGTGACTCGGTGTGTTGGCATTCCTTTCTTTTCAGGGCAAGGACATGTGAAAGGGCTTGTCACCAACAGAAAGACCCTCTCACGTTCTATTGTGGTGAAACCTTCAGCCTCCAAATAATACCACAAGTTGTGTGTTTCCAGATGTAATTGGCATATGTGCATTCTCACACCACGGGAATTTGAATTGTCTTCTCACCCCACAGTCTTGGCAACTCAAAGATCTGCTGTTTTACTCCAGCAGAGGGTTGGGGGTTTGCTTATTTTATATTTTCAAATGAATGTTTCTAGTAAGTTACTTTTCCTTTTAGCATTAAATTATATGCAGGCTAAGATCCTCCTTTTGTGATTCATTGACTGAAACTCATTGGTAAATCTTTAAAACAAGAAAGTTTTCTAGTTTCCATAGATTGACTGCACTAGGGGATTAGGAGACTCACCTTGCACCTCTAGGTGTCTGACCTCAAACTTTTAGTTTAGTTTAAGCAAAGCTAAATCCAGGGAAAAAGTGGAAGAAAGGAAGAAAATAATAGTATTTCTAAGAAAAAAAATGTAATATACAATAGGGGGTTTTATCCATCTGTATTTAACATGAAAGCCTGTGTTGATTAGGGGCTTTGTGAAAAGTTGATTTTCCAGTTCAGCAAAACTTTTAGAAAAAACACTTGCTTCAGGTCAACTGCAGCTAGTTTCCCTCCCTCTTGCTCATTAAAATGAAAAGCAAGTGTTCCCACTTCATTCAGCCTTGAATGACCTGTTTGATCTAAAGCAGAGCTTCTCCCAGAGCTAGGTCCTGGTCACTGGTCTCAGGAGGATTCTTAATTTCTGTGGTTGCGATGGCTCTTTAGGTCACATATAATTAGGCCCCAAAACAAGGAATGCAATCCAGGGTCTGACCCCTAGATGGATGTCTAACCACTGAGATGTCAGGGCTTGTGGGATAAGTTTTCATCAGCCTCTACTGAGGACCAGCTTCACTTTATATCAGATATCTGTTGAGCCAGAGAGTGAGATAGGATGTTGATCTGTAGCTGATGGAAAGGGAAGGTCAAGAAAACAAATCCTCCACCAATTATATAAAGCAGAACAGTAATAACAAGATGCTGTCTTAGAGCATAGAGCGACCTTAGCACCTGAAAGGGTAGAAAGGGTCCCTAGATTAGATTCACTGTTTGTGGAATAACTTTTCCAGATGGCCATAAATTGACCAAATTGACCATTTAATTATTATGTTAAGGAGGGCTCTTTTTTTGTTTAGTAACAGCTTTGGTTAATTTTATTGCAACGTGTTTTGCTTTTCAGCCTAGTGATCCTCAATGCTACTAGAGTGGCTTCAGAAATAGAAGGGATAAAGGGCAGTTTATCAAGGAGCATGTCCAACCTTTAGGCTTAGGAATAGGGTTGCAGAGTCTCAGAGTTTACAGAGCAGGCAAGACAATGTTTTTATGGTCTTGTTTGAAAAATCTGCCTTCTGCAAATCTAGGGAGCTCTGCTCATCTTCATGATGAAGCAGTGGTGCTGAGGTGGTCTTGACACATCCAGATCCTTTCTCTAGATGCTTCAGATGTGATCTCATGGGTTTGATGTTGTGCCTGAGAAGGTATGAGATCATACCATCTGTTTAACAGATGGATTTGTATGGTAAGGCTAATGGTTAAAAACCTGGCTCCACTTAGGTCAGTGGTATCAAGATTTTACCCATGATTGGAGGGGGAGGAGGCAAAAAAAAAGTGTCCAAAGATAGGTTTCTTAAATCACTGCTGGGAAAGCCTGTAGGCTACAGAGCCCCACTTACTTACTGTTCTGTCATTTGGCTGATAGTTATTTGTGCTCAGCCCTTGGGCAGAGTGTTTGATCTTTATGTCTAAATCTGTATGTTTGTTGGTACAGACAGTTAAAATACAGACACATACATGACTGTTGAAAGATACGGAGTAAATAGAGCTCTTCTTTCTTATGCAACTGTGAATATTATTGACTTAGCTGGTATTGATCAGAATCCTGTTTGTACATATTTGTTCCGTAATGAATCTAGCACAAATATCAGTTGCATTTATTGACAAGTTTAGATGATCTCTTTGCCACACTAGACCAAATGGTTAGGTTATTTTCTTGTCGGCTGAATTTTACTGTTTTCTTTTCTCCTCTTTAAATTCCCAACAACACATAAATCATCCCTGGATTTCTTTAACCCACAGAATACAATTGTTCTGCCCTCATTGAAATGTTAAAAGTAGTTTGTGGACTGGAACATGGCTGGGTGGGGCACTATTCAGTTTCCAGCCTAAAATCCGGCAATGGCTTCTAAAATACAGTGCTCGATAGATTAAATCCAGCTGTTGCACAGGTGCACTGAGGCTGTGCAGCAAGGAAGTTTACCCACTTATAAACTTCTGCCTATGTGCGTCATTAAACCAAGATATTTTTGGTTCTCAAATATATACTTTTTGTTTTTTTGATTAGGCAAGGCAAGTGGTCTTCATTAAAGCCACAGACAGCAGAATGGTTTCATCTAAATTCATCCCTGTAATTGCAGAAAGACAACCCCAAATATCACAACACTCCGATTCCTCCCCATCCTGCTCATTCAGCCATTCTTATCATTGAGAGTGAAGCCTACAAAATCTTAATTGTTTGCCTAATTTGATACTTTAACATCCAGTCTGTACTGAAATAGTTTATGTCAAGTTACATTGCGTACTTTTTTGCCATTCACTCTGAAAAAAACACGGTATCACATTAGGAAATGGCCTAGGGAATCTACTTAATAGAAAAGCTGTTCTGAAGAAGTACAATGATACATTTATCTGAGTGATTTTATGTGCAGATCCAGACTACTGTTGCCTCTGAAGTGTTCTGTTGAGTAAATAGTGTGTACAATAAACAGAATTGCTTTATAGCCAGGAAATACTGACTACCGTGTATAACTTACCCATATTTGCTGCACATGTGATTTTTCCAACACTGCAGACATGGCATGTCCTCCTCTATAACATAATTATTGAGAGATACACAGGCATATCTTAATATACCTTGGAACACAACATTACTGAATTCATCCTCCGGAAGATTCTTCCTGAAGCTAAACTGATCATCAGCACTGAGGTTTCTTTCTACCCTGTCCCACGTCTTGTGAAACTGCCTCTTATCTTTCTGAGCACCGAAAGAGGGGACTGCTCAGGAAATCCAGGTAGTCACAATCCTGTTTCTTCTTACTGGCTCTAGCTGGAGGTGTGGCTGATAAGCAAGGAGAAGGAAAAGCCAATTTGCTCCTTTTATTTTTTTTAAAAAAAGATATATATATATATTTTCCAACATGCATAGTAGCTGTGGAGTGTGCAGCCAATAGTGGTGGGGCTAATCATAAACTTTGCCATAACCTTTCCTGGCTTGAAAACAGAGCTTGTTGCATGCAACGGCTCTTTCTTGGCTTGCAGCTATCGTCTGCATCGAGACATAAAGCTTAGCACTTCCATAATGACTAAGGATGGAGAGAGGTTGCAATTTTATGGAACTATCTGTTTCCCCACTGCTACTTGCTGCCTTTCTGATTATTGGCTTTCTAGAGCAGGAGGAAAAAGCACATGCCTGTGAACAGGGATCCCCTTGAAATTGCATATTTTCTTTTAGATACTTCCTTGTTGCTTCTCTAAGGTTGTTTAGATTGACAACAACATCTTGTATTGGTTGTCCTTAATACACATGCAAGGATCTCTCATTGGAAACTCCTTGTTTCCGTTCTCTTACGAGCCATAATGATTTCCATGCTGAGTGACACCAAATGTCCTCCTGGCCCAGGATTTTGTCTCCTGCAGGGGCATTGATGGGTGCCAGCTGTAGCACTGTATTTTCCCAGAACACCCTCCCAGGTTCCAGCTGTCAGAGGCATAAGTACTTTCTCATCCAGAGGTCCAGTCTGCACTACTGTTTTTAATAGCTGCTGACGAAGGTATTGTCCATGGATTTATCTGAAGTCTTTTTTATCTCAATTCCAAAACCTCCTGTATCAGCATGATTTACAATTTAATTATGTGTTCTGTGAGAAAGTATTTCCTCTGTTTTTTGAACTTACTATCTGATAATTGCATTGGATATACATTTATACTGTATTTGGAAGCAGACTATTCTAATAAGATTGAATTTGATGGGACCCAAAGAGAGGTAAAAGTTTATCAAGCTGATTCAATTACATATCTAGGACCTATATGCTACAGATTGTTGAAGGTCCTGAACATGCTCAAGAACATTTTACAGGCACTGAAATGCATCTAATTCTAAGCTGAAAATGATAGCACAGCGAGACATTGGCAATAACAAAGATATATCAAACCAAAAGTGCATGTAGGTCTTCACCAAGCTGTCATTGTCTGAATTGGAATTTGGTGCAGAAATCCCATCTGGTAATTTTTATTCTTGCGATGGAACACTATGAGGAATTTAATGCTCAAAAAAAAAAAAAAATAAAGGTTCCTGATTAATTTTCATTTTAAAAAAATGCTTTCAACAGGAATATGAACGGAGGAGCAGGAGCTTGCTAGTAGGGCCAGTCCTATCCTTGAAGGCATTACAGCATGTGACCTCCTTAGCTTCAGGCTTACATTGTGCACACACTATATAACAATTAACAGGATTCTGATCAGCTGCTTCAAATGCATCAAGCCCATCCCTGATGTTTCTGAAGCAGACATTAGCAAGCATGGAACTTAAACTATGTAGAACCTTTGCTCTTGCAGTGAAGAGGCTTTTAAGAGCTTCTTGGTTTAAGGACATTGCACTTTCTTGTGTTCCCATTTTAAAATAGAATAATGTATAATTTTTAGCTTTCATTATATTTACATTCATTTTTATTTCACTGTTTCTATAAATTCATTCATCTTGCTGCTGAGAATGCAAGCTGTTTTACCTGTCCTCAACTGATACACCGTTGGATATCAGCAAAATTCAGTGTCATAAAACTTACTGGTAACTACATCTGTGACTTAATCACAAATCATTTATGGTCATCTGTTGTTTCCTTCTAAACTGATCCAATCCTAAACCAAACAATTATCAGTAACCATCCTGTTGCTCAAACTAACTGTTTCTGTAGACTGAAAAGAATTTTGGCTACTCACAAGAAGCTGAAGGGTCTGGGAAAATCTGTGTAAGGAATCACTTGAAGGTGTTAGGGCTTGACATTTCTTATGTGAATCAACACTACCAACTTTTGACTAAATGCCAGTTTTCCAAGTACTCTTCAGTTCCCACATATATTTGATTGACATCTCCTCTAAGGTAATCAAGCCCATAATGTGTTAGCTCACTTTCAGAGAAATGTTAAATCCTAATACCTGAGCCACATGAGCAATGACAGCAAATAGTGATGGATGCAAAAGGCTGGACTCAGCTGTGTTTGGTCCTCCTCTGGATCAAATTATTAAATGATAATAGTGTAATTCATAAGTGACTCTGTCATCTCATACTCATATTTTCCAGTTCATGAGATCTCCATGTTCCTGGACAGATTCATAAGCCAGCTGTGCATCAGTTGTCCTTCTGACTTTCCTCTCACTTACAGAAGTCAGGTGTGATTCTTCTGCATCCCTTTTCAGTGCAGGTACTTTGAGGGTATTTCTTTGTTTCTGATTTGTTTCCACCCTTTTATTTTCTAACTCTGCGGAGAAGTTCTTTTCCCATCATAACTTACCTTCCCTCCTGTTCTAGAAACACTGGAGTGAAGACCCTGTGGGGCATTTTTCCTGGCAGTGCTTGTAGCTTTTAAATGCATTCCCTTTTCTGTCAGGTCTTTTGTTTCCATTATAATATTTTCCTGTGATTTTACCTTTGAGTAAATCCTTTAATTTTTTGTGCCATCAAAACTATTACCCCCTTTTCAAGAGGCTGAAGAGCTGGATTTTGATACAGCTCCACAACTGACATTTTGCTGTAGGCTGTAGATATTAAAACCGTGAAGTTAAATGAATAGATGAAAACTATTGTAGGAACATGTTCTTTAGGTTACTGTATTATGCAATAGATTTCACTCTACAGGAAAGCTGTCATCAAGGTGTCATGTACCTTGAACTTGAATTCTTCAGAAAACTACCTATAGATAAAGTTGTGATACCATCAGAGAAATATATGTTTTAAATTTACTTTTGCAAATGAATGATGAAATCAGTGCCATAGTTCTCATGTGGGTGGTTTCTTTTTATTAAATTTTGTTTGAGCATTGGAGTGGGAACCCACTTTTTAAGATGGTGTGGGTCACTCCATTGTCTTCCTTTTTCTTCATGGCTGATGTTCTGCTGAGATGGATGTGACATTTCACATGACTCCAGTCTTGCTTAAGGCAGACCACAAACTCAGAAAAACTAACTTTGTATTAATTTAGGTGGCCCTCCAAAATACAAGCCTACTATTGCAACCGGTGGTGGGGAAGGAAGAGTGATTATTCTGTTTTATTTAATAAAGCTGAGATTCTGGAGCATAACCTGTATCCAGTGATGAATTGTGGTGCAAATGCCAGTGCCAGAAATGTTTGTATTCAGTGTTCTGCCTGTAGCTAAAGTGACATTAAATCTCAGTGCAAAACTCTGTTCATTCCTATTCCGTTTTTCCTCAAATTCTCCTTTTGGGGAAAAAAAAATCTTTTCAGATCTAGTCTAAAACCATATGTGAACTTTTTGGTAAAGTTGGTGGAAAATCCTTTTAGTCCCTTGAGTTACAGGAAAGCGCTCTCTTTCGCTGTTGTCATCTGCAGCTTTGGAACACCTGAACTGAGAAACTTGTGCTCAGCATCTGTCTACATTTGAGAGTGTTTCTGCTTTGTTTTGTGTCTATGTGTCTACAGAGCAGCTGAGAATGAGGGGTATTTTTTATATGATTGAAGGAGAAGAGGGCAACAGGAGGGAAAGATGAGCGAGATGTTATTCGTACTTTTTCATTTTACTTAAGGCTTGGGGGGTTTTAGTATGGCAAATGTAAAATCCATACTATGATCTAAAACTCACCATTATCTCTGACTTTCCTTATTTTCTCTATGTCCCTTGAGGTCAAGAGCATCAAACTTTTTAATATACCTTCAAAAAGAAATATTTTTGAACAAGTAATTTCCCTAACAGCAGTTTTCTGTGGGGGATGATGGTAAAGCATATTGCTAACCATTTAGTTTAATTTAAAAGGCAGTGTCTGAGATCAGTTTCTCTGTCATCATTGCTTGTTTTGAGGTTCTCATCAGATTTCTGTGAAGGTACTGATCAAAAATTGATGAGTTTGGACAAAAAATAAATACGCCTCTGTAAACTAGCAGTTAATTTATACTGCTTGTTACTGGACTTCTTTGTGTCAGGTGCTGTTCAAAATTAACTCAAATTCAAAATTAATTAATGTAGCTACAACATTAAACTTCTGCCTCAACTTGTACTGACCTCTGGTATTCCAGTCCAGGCTTTCTTTTAGGCAAAAATTTCCAGTTGTGCAGGATTGTATGGTGGTTTTTCAATGTTGACAGAAGTCCACTAGGATGTAAACCACCGAATTCATTTTCACTGTGACCTAAACCAGGATTTAAAATGAAGTCTCTGGAGGTGAAAAGCTAGACTGCTAGCAAGTGACGGATGAACCTCAAATAGCTTGGTTCAGATAAGAATCTAAAAGTTTAACTTTTCTGAAACTGTTCTTGTCCAGAAATCAGCCTTCTAGTCCCATGAGAGTAGTCTGTCTTTTCTGATTTATTGCATACCCAGAGTGGGACTGGATTTCTGAGACACCATAAAGACAGCTTTTTTCATAATGCTTTTGACTAAAAACAGTAAGTGAAGACATGCATTAAAACAAAGCAAAAAAAAGTAACCCATGTTTTGAAATCTCAGGTACTGGAGATATATATATATAGATATAGAT
>KL278244.1:16514-31761 GCA_000699545.1 Podiceps cristatus | reverse complement strand
GAGGGTCATGAAGAGGGTCCAGGAGACAGCAGCTCATCTTATTCCTGGTCTGTCTCAGCCAACTTGGCTGTAAGTTTATAATAATTTTTTGTTTCTTTGGTTTTATTCTAGTCGCTCTGAGTGTCTCTGTGTAAAAGGCTAACTATTCCTTCTAGTCTAGTAAAACGTGGGTTTTGCTGTTGTTGTTTTTTTAAGTTTAAGGACATTTCAGTCTTTGGGAAATTTGCTCCAGAGGAAAAAGTTTGAGGCATGGCCACCTCAAAGTGCTGACTGCTTCATAATAATTTTTTGTTTCTTTGGTTTTATTCTAGTCGCTCTGAGTGTCTCTGTGTAAAAGGCTAACTATTCCTTCTAGTCTAGTAAAACGTGGGTTTTGCTGTTGTTGTTTTTTTAAGTTTAAGGACATTTCAGTCTTTGGGAAATTTGCTCCAGAGGAAAAAGTTTGAGGCATGGCCACCTCAAAGTGCTGACTGCTTCACAGTCCGGGCACAGCTGTTTTAGAGTTGAGTTTTGAGTTAGGTACTTTATTTGTTCTGCTGGTGCAATAATAAGAAACGTAGTTGTCTGTTCTCCTAAACATAGCTGTTACTTTTCTTCAGAGCCATGCTGACAAACTTTACTAGCTCTTTCAGAAGAACATTAAGAGCCACAGCTCTGTTTTTGTTTCATTCTTACTTTTTGATGTTGTTGAAATTGATTACAGCAATTTTGAAGGCTCTTTGGGCTGCTAGCCCATTCTGCCCTTGACACAATTAATTTATAATTTTCTTTAAAAAAAAATAATTTTCATTGCTGCTTGCCTTTTCCTAAAAGGTCAAAAGTCCTGAGTGTGTAGCCTGAACAGTATGCATAGTGTAATAAGAAATAGTATCTATTTGACATTCAGTGGTATTTGGCTTTTGTTTGTCTTGTAAGTCTGTTTTCAAAAGTAAGCCTAAAATATTTTAGCTGTTTTATTCATGCTTTGTATTACCCGTTCTTGCTGTCTGGATTATTCCCACTCATTAGTGCAAATAATGAAAAAAACATCTATGCTCTATGTTATTTTATTTACTGGGGTGGGAGGGAGCTGGGGAGATCCTCTCAGGATTTTTACTTCATAGAAAAATTGGAAGTGTCGCTTAAGGTCCTAACCTTGAGTTTCAAGCAGATCTATGATTTTTACTGTGATAGACCAGATCTGAGGTAGAGTGATTTTTTTTTTTTTAATATATATTTTTGAGCTGACAGTACTTTATCACAATAAAAAAAAAGAGAGTATCTTACAAGGTTCTGTACAGCCTTTTCCTGGTGGGAGGGATAACTGAAATTTTGGAGGTTCTAAAAGCAGAAGTAGAGTAAAAGTTTGTGTCCATTTTCTGAATGCATTAGTTTCTCCCAAGATGTACAGTGTTTTAGACGTGGACAGTTGAGTGCTACCTTCCCTGTTGTTATAGAAACCTGTCTTTTAAGTGATTTTTTTTCTTGTTATTTTCCTAGTCTTATTTGTTGATCTTGAGTCGACAAAGGCCTTAAGCTTGTAAGTGGCTGTCAGTGTCTTGTGAAAATCTAAGCTCTTCTTCCCCTCTTGCAGAGGGACTTGAGCATTTGCTTGAATGTCCTCCTAAACTGGACTACTTCTAAAATTAAAATGACCTGATAGGCAGAGTGGAAGGGAAAGCAGGTAGAAAGAAAGAACTGCTAGCTCTTGGGCAACACTGGAGCTGGAAAACTGTTCCTTCATAACCATGTCATGCTTTAAAACTTACAGCTTTTGGGATTCTGTTGTTAATTTACATTTCTGAAAGATATGTCTGATTGTAAAGCCAACTCTTATTTCCTCCCTAGGGCTAGGCATGAGCATGTTGTATTAATTCAAAGTTCTTTCTTCTAACATTGAAAACTAAAAATGTGCAATTTACACATTTCCAAGTAATCCTGGCTTTTGAAAGCATATGGAAAAATCATTAACTGTAGTTAAGGTCATTGTGCTAAAAGACCATGTGGGCAATAGAGGTGATTACAAGCATCACCAGGAAGACATAAATAGTATTTCATGGGAGATGAGTGGGACAGAAAAGCCAGTGTTCTGCTTTACCATCTGTGGAAGTGCCCTAAAGAGGAATGAATGTCGCCTGAGTGATACACTGGTATTTCTGCTCTCTGTTCAGCAGTACTGACTGGTGAGATTATGAACTAAATAGCGTGGAGAAATTCTCTGCACCAGCTGGCAAGCTCAGCTCCTGCAATTGGTATTTTAAAACAAAGCTGGAAAGAACCTCAAATTCTTTCCTGGTCCTAGTCTGAAAACTCAAATATTTTCAAAGTGATAATGTGTTTGGATGGTGCCAATCAGGAGCAAGAGCTGACACCACCTTCCTGCAGGAGTCTTTGCAATAATACATGGGATACAAGGTAGTCTAAGTAGTTGGGAGTTTAAGGAAACTGGTTTTGAAGGTTGTACTTAAGAAAACACAGGGGTGATGTGAACAGCTAGTTCAATAATATTGTGTTATTT
Source organism: Podiceps cristatus (assembly GCA_000699545.1). Lineage (NCBI taxonomy): Eukaryota > Metazoa > Chordata > Aves > Podicipediformes > Podicipedidae > Podiceps > Podiceps cristatus. The sequence goes on along the minus strand of KL278244.1, from coordinate 29,264 downwards.
AACACATACTCCAAATTAATTTGGTTACACTACTGCAAACCAGTGCATTGGCCTAGATTATGAACTAGCTCTTCATCTCATGCCCGTGATTTCTTAAGTACAATAGCATTTACAACCTTATTTAACACATACTCTAAGTTGTTGTGTCTTGCTTCATCAATCTTCTGCAGTTTTCTCAGGCAACTCATCAGCTGATGTTGTAACTTCTCTACTACTTGAACTTCCTATTATCAGAAATGTAGATCTTTAATATTTTTGTCATCTTACCCCATTTTTGCTTTTGAAATGCTCCTAGGGACCATGACTCTTGGTATTGACAGCTGCTATTAACAGCTTTTCCGAAATTCAGACAGAAAATTCATAGAATCACTTAGACTGGAAAAGACCTTTAAGATCATTGAGTCCAACCGTTAACCTAACACTGCCAAGTCCACCATTAAACCATGTCCCTAAGCACCACATCTACACGTCTTTTAAATAACACCAGGGATGGTGACTCTGCCACTTCCCTGCTCAGACTGTTTCAATGCTTGACAGCCTTTTCGGTGAAGAATTTTTTCCTAGTATCTGATCTAAACCTCCCCTGGTGCAACTTGAGGCCACTTCCTCTTCTATCACTTGTTACTTGGGAGAAGAGACCCACACCCACCTTGCTGCAACCTCCTTTCAGGCAGTTGTAGAAAGCGGTAAGGTCTCCTCTCAGCCTCCTTTTCTCCAGGCTAAACAACCCCAGTTCCCTCAGCTGCTCCTCACAGGACTTGTTCTCCAGACCCTTCACCAGCTTTTGTTGCCCTTCTTGGACACGCTCCAGCACCTCAGTGTCTTTTTTGTAGTGAGGGGCCCAGAACTGAACACAGCATTGAAGGTGCAGCCTCACCAGTGCCAAGCACAGTGCGACAATTACTTCCCTACTCCTGCTGGCCACACAATTTCTGATACAAGAGAGAATGCCGTTGGCCTTCTTTTCCAACTGCAACAGTAATACAATTGCAAAATGTCAGCTCGCGCTAACTATTATTAAAAATTAATGAAGCCCAAAATATTTAAAATAAAGCATCAGTGTTCTGAAATGCTTGTGTGCATTGACTTTTAGACTAAATGCAGTACATTTTCTTATCGAAAAGACACATCTTTTCCAGAATGTGAAGATCTAAAAATAAAGGTATTCCACAACTCACTCTCCTAGTGGATAAAGGGAACTACAACTAAGTACCAATAATTCGCCTTGTAGCACATGCGCAAAACAAACAGATTTCCCATTTTGTGGTATATGGTCAGAAATCTGTAGCTGAAACTGCACAGAAAAATATTTATCTGTCATCATACTCAGTTAAATTGCATTTAGTAATTAAAACATGTCATCCAAGGTGTGTGCTGCATGCTAGTGCTTTCAGCTTACAGGTGAAGTAAGGGAATCATAAGAATGATGACGTCTCTATTTTATTATGGCTTTTTTTTATTTTTTAAAAGCTTTTCCTTCAACTGCACTCCCAACATTTCTTCTTTCTGCCCTTTGTACAAGCTGAACTTCAGAACTGACTTTGATAGTTCATGTAGTTAAGCAGTGAGTGGCTGATTGTAATGTAGGGCAAGGATGATTAACTTCTTCACTTTGTTTTTTGACTTTAATGCCTTTTCCAAGATTAATTACCAGAGATGGTTATTAGCTAGTTTATTAAAAAAACTATTTAAACAGCAAGGTTGCAGATCAAGGAACTCCCAAGTCAGTTGCCAGCTCTATTGCAGTCTTACACTAACATGAAGTATTTAAAACTGTATATACAAGCTTAGTGCAACTTATGTTCTTTCTGGAAGGAATGGTTGACTTATAGTAGTAAACCCTTTCTTCTCCCCTTTCATCTTGTCTTTACTAACTATAATGTAGTGAATTCCGTCCTCAGCAGCAGTGAATGCTACCAGCTGTGCAGGTAACTCCTAACTTCAGAAGGGCTGAGCTATCCATCATTGATGGTTACTGATGCACAGTGTACATTTCTGCTCCCTAGCTTCCGACTCCGATCTCATGCTTTCATCCACTCCTATTTCCCTCCCTGCACATTTCCTAAATAGTAGTTCAATACCTGACCACTCGCTTGTGGTCTGGTTGGTCTTTAGGAAGTTTTAATAGATCTGTTTGTTGAAGGTCTGCGTCTCTGGGTGGTACTGGCAGGGTCACACAACCAAGTTATCTTTTGTACTGCTGGTTGCAGGCCTTTTGGGAATTTTAGATGAATTCTGCTTTGGCCATAGAATTCTTCAGGGAAGAGACTTCTACTAGGTGTTCAGCATCAAGTAAAAAATTAAACTAAGTTACTTAGTTGTTGCTTCAAGTTGCCACTGTAGTATAAAACCATGTTCACACAAGTATACTTTGAATCTACAATGTTCTATGCGGTTTATATTACTGATGAGGCTGCTGGAGGTGCAAAATTTAGCACAGATTTAAAATATTGTAAAGTTTTCCTCTTGGAAGGACTGAATTTTCAAAAGGTAGAAAGCAACAATTGGACCACTTTAGATGCCATAAGATGGTTGGTTATGCAGAAATTTAAGAAATGTTAGCAATAGAAGATAAGATAAAATGAGATCTTATGTAACTCTTCAAGAAGTAGAATACATTATAAGTCATCTAAGGAAACCAATAAATACATTGGCAAACTAATCTGTATTGGTTAAATTCCTCCTGTCCGCTCCCCTCCCCATCCCTGGTTTAGTGCTTTTAGATGCACCATGCTCCAAAAAAAATGTACAGAACATTGTCCTATTCTTGATTCACAGTCCTTCTGAAGGAGTCAGTATACATAAGGAACATAGAGCCATTTCTTTGTTACTATCAGTCAAGGCTGTTTTGTTTATTAGTGATATCATATATGTTTAATGAACTTTTAAATCTTTTATCATAACACTTTTCAGTTCAGAATACAGGCAGATTTGGTTCCTGTTGCAGAGTATATGGTAAGAATAAATGATTTTGTTTGAAACTATTTCCTTATAGAAAGTGTTAGGGCTTGGAAGTAATTCAGTTAGCCATCATATATGCCTTCTATTTTATCTGAGACTGAGATAGATGCAGTAACTCACGCTGCAATATTCCTCAATAGCTGAAATCAGGTAATGCTACCGCTGTATAGAAAAGGGAAAAAATCTAAAAGACCTGCAAACAAAATCAAACACCTTCTCACTAAAAGAACTGCAATCGAGTCAAAAAACATTCAACAAAGTATAAATTAGTTGATTAGTTTCATTGAGCAAATTGTCATCAAGTGTCTTGAACCAATTAAAAGGGAAAGAGTAGGTTAGCACACTTATCCTGTAAGTTAAAAAAGAAATGGTTCAAGTTTTTGTTCACTGCCTATGAAAACTCAAATGAAGGGGGTTGGTTTGTTTGTTTTTTTAATTGTAATCAAAACTCCGCTTTCTGTTCAAAATACAATATAGGAGGAAGGCCTGGTCCTTATGAGATGAGTGAACTGTAGTCAGGAACCAAAAAACAATGAGCAGTTTTCTGCTAAGGATATGTGGGAAAGGGGTAGTGTAGGCTTGCCCTGGGACTTTTTATTTGGAGTATAATGTGGTGAATCTGACACAGTAGATCTGGCATTTATGAAGTGAGTGGTGGCTGAGATCCTGAAGAAGAAATGAGAAATTTCAGGAGTGAATCAAAAAGGCTTTCTTGAAGGTAGCAGTACTTAAAAAAGTGTGTGATAGAATGCCTTTTGTTTTGTAGGTATGTCTTCTAATATTGAATTGGTTTTGGCTGGTGTTCCTCTGGGTTGTGAACTGACTGACTTTTTTTTTTTTTTTTCCCTCCTATTTGATTCTAAGCTGAAGTAAAAATCCATATTTCTCAGTGTGAAATGTTTTGGAAGTTGAGGAAGAAATCTTAAGTCAATGGTTGTAAACTTTTAACTGCTGTTGTACTCCTAAGAATGCAAGCAAGTTTCATCGGTTTGTGCTTTTAGTTGCATGGTTGCATGAAGAGCTAAATTTGCTTATGTCTGTGACTATAAAACATTTGTTCAAATCCTGTCTTACTAACTGACTACTTGTAGGTCTTCATAGAGGAGTTCTGTCCAGTGCATGCAATATTTAATCTGCTCTTTTTTCTGTATTAATGTATCCTGATGTCTAAACTTTATCTAAACAAATTTCCAACTGGCTGTATCTGCTGTGCTATCTGTGTTTAGAAATACATGGGTTTAAATGGAATATAAGAATTAATCTCTACTAAAGGCCTCAATGTTTTTGAACAAATAGCTTGCATCTAAATCTAGAAAGTCTTGTACTACTATCTACTCCACATGTGGTCTTATAGAGACTAAAGACGTAGTGCTTAACTGGATGAGTTTGGATCTGTTTACAAGCACTTGGACCCTGTTGGTTGTGAGCTACCTTCATAGACCTGGCAACTGTAGAGTCAATATGCTGAAGCCCTTATGTCCTGCCACAGGTGGGTAGCTCCCGCAGCTGTGCTCAACCCAATATATAGCAGTCGGTCTCTAATGCTGAGACATGCATCTCTAATGCAGACATCCCTAAGGGAACTTGGTTTTAGGAAAATAGTAATTTATAGATTATTTGTTGGAAAATAAGGGAATTTCTTAACCCTTTTGAGTAAACTTCCTGTTATATCTACACATGCTTGATGAAAATTTATTTAAATCAAAGAAAACAATGACTAATTTTAAGTAGGTTATGTGATACTAAATGTAATAAAATATTGCACCTTTAAAAAAATGTAGTTGTGTGAATCCATTCCTGACATTGTAAAAGTATGGTCAGTCCTACTGGAGAACTGATGGGGTTGGTAGAGGTGGATGAGTTATCACTAGCCACAGCTGATATTTCTTCTTTGCCTTGTCTACTCTGCTCATTTCTACCTGGGAAACAGCACGCTTCCACTTGAAACAGAAGAGATATTAGCTCTGTTGGAGAATTAAACTACGTGCGAGATAGGCACTTTGAGAGAGTTGTTGTCGTTTTACAGCCCCATATTTTTTTTTAATCACAAATTTAAGTTCAGTTCATGTTGTGATGTATCTCCATTACAAACTGATCTACCCTCTTCAGTAAGAACAAACTTAACCATTCTTGTTACACATTCTTATAACACATTCTTATTTTCCACAAGCTCATTTTACCTTTGCTGTTCTTCAGCAAGTTGGTTTCATTTATCTTCCTTTAACCCTAGGTGAATCCAAGTTTTAGAGTATCTGTCTCTAATTCATCAAGCACAACAGTTTGTCCAAGAATTACTACTTGAGCTTTATTTTTCAAAGCTTTAAAAGCTATAGATTCATTCCTTCCAAACACCATTTTGTTATATTATTGGTTCTTAAGTCCCATGCTGCAAGAATGTATTCAAGGGCACGTTGCATCTTGAAGCTCTTGCAAAAATTGATGTATTGATGATTTGTGTGATTTGTCAGTTGCTTTAAGTAAACACATCAATGTTTGTTGTAAATAAATTATCGTAAAATTAGCAATCACTCCATGGTCTAGCAGTTGCAAAAGTGAGGTAGTATGTGGCAGAACAGAAATAGAATGTTTAGATGCAAATCACAAAGATGAGGTAGATGCCTTGGTGTTAATCATAGCAAGGCTGGCTAGTACTGTAGCTAAAGCAGTCCATTAAGCAGTCTTTTGTAACTTGGAAATTAAGCCAGGCCTTTCTGTTCAATTGCTAGTCAACAGGTAATTGTGTAAGCTTAAGCCTTTACCCATCCTTCAATTTTATAAGTGGTAAACTAATACAGGACTATACTCAGAGCTACCAGTAGCATTGCTGCACAGCATTCAAGGCTGCAAAAACCATCCAGCTTTAGTTTTGAAGTTTACTTTTCTCAGTAACAAAGGACCTTCATGGTACATGTATCCAAAAGTCCGGTCTCATTCATATTGAATATCTGTTGTCGTGTGCAGCCTCTACCTCTATCTTTCAAATAGTCAGCAAAAGCAGATGGAGCCTTGTGACTAGCAGTTTTTGACTGCACTGTAAAAGCTGCTATGAAAAGATAGTCTCTCCTAAAGTTTCTCTAATCATCCTTTACTGACTTGAAAATCTTTGGGTTTTGAAGTGCTGCTGCATCGTTAGAGTAGTTAAGACTAAACTTCAATGCTTCTGCCATATCAAAGTAGAACTTAATAGCACAAAGTTCTACCTTTCATCTGCTATCCATGGTGAAGATTTTTTTTTTCTTTAACAACAAAAGGTTCCTCGTGTGGTTGGTTACCTTTGTGGATAAATCATGGTGTTTTGCACTATGTTTTTCTCCAGTGATTCAGTGCTTACTGTATTGATCTTGTGCTGGCTTTGGTCACATTATGACAAATGGTAGGAGCTGATGATGTTTCATTGTTTTCAAGACTTTGCAGCATTTCCAGCTTTGTTTCTAATAATGGTTATGGCTTTTGTTAGTATTATCTGTTGGGGTTGGCACACACTTCTCTTTTTGTCATATTTCTGTTTTTAGGAGTGCTTTACCCTGAGATATTGTAAAGCAATCACTACCTCCTGGAATATATACAGTCAATTTGAACATCAAGTGTTTTAAGTTTGCATTTTATCTGTAGTGCTGTTCACAGTCTACCTGATGTATGTGTCCACTGCCACACTATTGTGATGCTTTACTTTTTTAGTCTTTCTTTCTTTGGAATACTTTTTTTCCTAAACAGCTTAAGTGTGAATTCTTGTCACTACTTGCCTTTTTTTTTTTTCTTTTTTTTCTTTTTTCCCCTGTGTGTTAAAAATGTTGCTCAGGTGATAAATCAGCAGTAGGAACTGTTTTTTGGAATGGACTTAAGTACTTAAGCAGCTTTAGGCCTAGTTGGTTTAGCCCAAAAGTCAAGTGGAATGAACATATAATCATCTACACTGTGGTAGCTGAATTTCACAGTATCACAGTTTTGTGGTATCAATCATTGCTTTGGGGCAAGGTGATTTGGAAGGTGTGGGAAGACACTTTAAATTTCAAAGTTACTTATGTTTGCTGAGTCTGTGGTAGTAAAATGCTGTGAGAGGTAAATTGAAAACTGAAGATCTTTCAGGGTATGAGGGCAGGAAAGGAGCTGGCAGTTGTTAATGTTGTCTATGACAATTTATGATTTTAGTAGTGTTGATCTGGTTTTGTGTCTTGAGCTGTGAGAAATTATGCTGGAGTGATTTATCTCTTCTTTCTCTGTTACCATAACTGGAAGTCTACAACTGGAGTTGCACTACTTCCTGTCAGCATTCATGGATGTTGGATGTATGCTCTTTGTTTTTCTTTAAATCTCTACCTAGTGCTCAAGCTTATGTTCTTTTAGGGACCAGTAACACCCTTTCATGGGTTTGCTTATGTTGGGAAGGGTGGGATGAAGGGTGCCATCCTGGCTTTACATTTTTTTGTCCATACTACAGCATTATCACACATAAATACAGAGAGAGTGCAAAATTCAGCTTCATAAAACTTATCTGGTTGGCCACAGAGATGAGAGGGTGGCTTCCTGGAGTTCCCAAATATATTTTAAGTATGTCTAAAATCGCTCACTCCTTTATGCAACAGATTACTGGAGTGTTGGAGTCACTTCAGTGTGTACAAGTTAAGAACACATTGCCTGAAGAGCCAGATCTGATGAGGGCTTAACAATAGCAACATTTTTGCACAAATGAGTAGAAAAAAAAAAAAAAAAAATCCCAGAAAATATAGCCAACTTAGTGACATGCAAGCCCTTTTGTTGTTCTGGTTGTTTTGTGCATCCGTATCCTATCTTTAAATAAAGATGGTGATAATCTTGGTGTAATCTATGTTGTAAAGGGAATAAATGCATTACACAAAAAGAGTAAATCCATCTGGGGCACTAAGATATTTTTGTGAAGGCTGTGTGGGAACTGGGGATAAGAGATATGAATCTTAAAAGCAGTTGAGATGACTTCTCTATCCACAGTTACATACTACAGTTAAGTGAGAAAATAGAGGATCTGCTAACATTGTACCTTTTGAGGACAACACTACAGTGTTCTCTTCTATTGAAAATATGTTTTTCAGCCTCCCTTATTCAAAGAATTTCCACCCACTTCCCCCCTCCCCGCCCCCAGCCATGAATAAGGAAAATAGGAGCGGTTTTTTGAGTAAATGTTTAATATAAGCTGTTTTAATAGGACACATCTAAGTCTTGCACACTTGAACTTTGTGCTAAATTTTGGAAAATATGAGGATTCTCAGTGATATATATATTAATAGCTACAGGTTTTTCACATCAATTTTGGTACTATTTTGCTCATGACTGTATAAACACTTCAGCCAGTGTTTGTATGATGTCTGCTGATCCTGTTATGTAATACTAACTGCAGTAAAAAGGAAAGCTTCTGAAATTCACATTATACTTGTAATACGATATCAATGTGACTTGCTGACTGGTGTCACCAAAGATGCTTCTGTGTTAACAGAAGTGTGACTAATAAGCATCCTGATCTGGCAGGAACAGTAGCGGATGGGGCCAGATACCTTCTTACAAAACCTAATTCTTCATGAGGGCTCCAGATATGCAAAATAACTTTAGAATCGGTACTGCTAGTACATTTGTAAGTGTTCTTAGAGTATATGCTTTTAACAATTGGTGAGATAATTGTTAGGTGACAGGGCAGCTGATGTATTAGCTTTGCTTTGCCGGAAGGTTTAAGTTCTGGCAGGAGACCCTGTTGGTTTTGGTTTTGTTGTGTTATTTCGGTTTGGTTTTGTTGGGGTTTTGGTTTTTTGTTGTTTTTTTTTGGGGTGTGTGCGGTTTTGGTGGTTGTTTTTTGTGTGTGTGTGGTATCTGTGGGTTGTTTTTTTTGTTGTTTGTTTGTTCGTGTCCCATCCCCCCCACCCTGAGAATTGTTGGAGTGTTGGAATGTGATAGGGACCATCTGATGAGGCAGCCACTGCTTCTCTTCTCAGATTTGTTCCCAATAGATAGCAAAAGTTGCTTAGGAAGAAGTGGGATGGGAAAGGATAACTTCTCTGAGGACTGGACAATGCTAAGCAGTTAAATAGTGAAGGGGAGGAAGTTAGTTGTTACAAGAAAGGACAGTATATCAGTTTTAGCTACATCCCCCACCCCCCGCTTTAAATGTATAATGATGGGATCTTACCAAAGTTCATTAAAGTTAATAGAAGGGGTTAGGGGAGGAGGGTTGTGAAATGTTGTATGAGTGGTTTTTGTGTGTGTATTTTGTTTTAAACTTCAGTGAGCTTTTAAAAAAATCCGGAAGTATTTTACAACTTTGAAACAAATAGGATTGGGTATAGATAGAAATCAATTATATGACTTCAGATAAACACACAGGTCCCAGACTTTCAGCTGTGAATCTGAACAATTGGCATAGTAAAGGATAATAAGCTCTAATGAGAGAAGCCTGTTTCACCGCAAGTAACTTTCTGGATAGTAACCATATCAAAGGGAGGAAAAGCGGGAGGACAGGAACTAGCAGTGTATCCCAAGGTGTCATGCGGAAACAAACTCTACAACTCATGGAGACTTACAAAGCAGGTATGTTTATTGCAGCGCTGCGTGCAAGGGGGATTGCTCCTCCAAACTTGCACACCACATCATAAAATTCATGTTCTTTTATGATAGCAAAACATCCATATTCATTGAGAGAGCAGGTTGGGTTATTACAATTAGTACAGGAAATAGGCGTGATTATTATAATTATTTTCAGAGTTCATTATCCTAGGCTTCCTCCTCCTTGCCCAGGCATGCTGTCATCTGGTGATGGTCTTTGGGTGCTTCTGGAGGAAGGCTCAGAGTCTTCTTCATTGTGCACTTTTTACCTTTGATATAGGATGCTGAGTTGGTGGGATTCCAAACTACAAAACTGGTTCTAACTATAGATGGTCATTCCAAAAAGACAGTTGAGTTCCTGCTCCGCATGCAGGCTGCGCCTGTTATACATTGCAGGCTGCTCAAGGCTACTTCGCTAACAGCATTTAACTACTTGCTTTCAAGCAGGTGAGAGATTTCCTGCTTACATGCAGAATGCCCTGTTTCTTTAGAGCCGTGGAATCTCAACTAAGGCTCATGAGACATGTCTTGTTGTGCACGTGCATTAAACATAATGGAAAGTTCCTTTATCAAAGGGGTAAATGCTGTGTCCAGTCCTCTTCAGTATCTTCATTAATGATCTGGATGACGGGGCAGAGTATGACCTCATCCAGGGTTAGCAGTCTCAGACAGTTATGACTAGATCAATGAAAAATTTCTGATTCTTATCTCATCCCATCTTTTTTGATTGCTTCCTAAATAAAGATTGCATTCTGCAGACAACTTCATTCTGATGATAATAAAACTTAGTGTTGTCCGTCTCCAAAACTGAAAATGGAAATCCCTAGTTTCTAACTTTTAGAATTAAGAAACCGTACAATGCCATGCCATAGAGCCTGATCTCTGGTGGATTCTTAAAAACTTGATAGGCCATTTTTGAGGTGTTGATGGCCCATGACATTAAAATAATTCCACTTCGAAGTAAACTGCTTTCGTAATAGCATACTTAATTCCAATTAAATAAATTGAAAGAGGCACAGGATTCCTGAGAGCAAACCACAGAGCAAACTGTGTCCTAGGATTGCATTTTAGCCTCTGTTCATGTTTTTCTGACAATATACAATGGGCTTACACAATTACAATCTTTCATGACACTGTTTTCACAAATACTTCTTTCAAAACGTTAGTGCCTATCTACAGAAAAGGAGCAGTCTCCGATCATTATTCTCAAAGCAGATAACGATCTTGACAAAATAATCTTACCTGGAATTTGTACAAAAATTAAACTTAAATTATATTGCGTAAATAAATACTCTTCTGATATTGGTTTCAGTATAGTCTGGTTATTTAGGTTATGACTTGATTTTTGAAGTTTTTAAGAGTTGGATGAAATCCTCCAAAATATGCAGACCTCACACAGCGAATAAAGGGGCTTTTGTTAGCTAAATTCTGCAAGTTCACTGCAGATAGAGGGAGGATGGGTTTACGAATTTCTAACAAGCCTTTGAATGAACTTTATGACTTTTTCATATGAAAATCCTTAGGAAACTGATGTTAAGCCCATTGAGATATTACTTTACATGTTTTTGTCTTGTTTGACTTTGACATACCTTCAGCAACATACCCTTGTACTTGAATCAATCCTGATGAGTTCAGCTGCAATCAGATCTGACAAGATACTGTGTGCCTGTGTCTGGTTTATATTACCATTTGTCACTTGTATACCTCTTCCCCACAGAAAATGTGGGCAAGCCTCTTGGGGTCTTCACACTTTCCATAGCTTTTTTCTATTTTCTTTCCTCTCCTTGATTTTGGAACTGCTTAATCAATGTTAATTTATAAAAGTCGTCTTGGACTGAATTGTTCAACATGCAGACTGGTGACGTTTTCTTGTGTACTGATGCTTGTGTGTCAGTCCTCCACAAAGGTAGCCATACTCCGTAGAAGCAGGGAAAAAATGGAACATCTCTTGTGCTTCTGAGAACTTAATGTACAAGAGGCTCTGTCTTAAACTCAGGAAATCATGGGGTGTTAATCAATTTAATTCTAACTGGAATGCAACTAGAAAGGTAACTGCGTATGTACAATGTAGTAGAAGAGCTGACTTTTTAATTGCTGATGTAAAGAGCGTCCTCCCTCTGTTCCATCTATATCTTGCAAGAAATGCATAAAACAAATTCCAAGATAATGTTCACATTTTACTGTTATCAGCAAGCCATCACATTGCAAGCATTTTTAATGATCTCTTTATGTACTCACTAAGAGGTGTAACTTGCTGTGGATACTAGCTGAAATATTAATGGAAACAGTTTCACTGAAGATACTTCTAGTTGTCATTTTTTAATTATAGAAAACATTGAACTATAAAAGCATCTTTTTTTCTTGGGGTTGGGGGGAAGGGAGTAACCCAGCCCTTAAAATAAATAAATGAAAAGTCGTGCTTTCAATACACAAAGGATAAATAAAAACTGTTATGCTTCTTAAAATGTTAATTACAAAAAACCCTTTTTCCTTCAGTCACTGTTCTTTTAAGAATTGGTCCTCTGAACACTTTCAAAACTCCTTAATGCAAGCAATATCGTGATATTATACTAAAAAAAACCCCCAAAACAAAACACCCTGGAAAAATTAATTCCAACTTCCTTCCTCCTGTCCTAACCTAACTTCCAGTGTTTAACCTAGTTCACCAACAGAATGTCTCTTTATTTTTTGGCTGTTTTATACAAGCTGAAGTGTTATAAACTGTTCAACAGCAAAGATAAAGAAGACACTCAGCTGTAGAAGGATTGGCTTGTTCTGGGCTGTATATGTGTGTCTGTGGATTTCCTGAGCCTGTGTATGGGTTAGTTTAGATGAAATTACAACTTGTTGTTTCTCATGAGCTAGAAGCAGAATTAACACTGTAAGGTATTCAGAAGGAGAGGCAGTATAAGAAGTAATGGTGAGCCTTTTTCATGTTTAAATAGGCATGTAGGAACCCCAGGAAACGGGATGTCTAACCATGCTTTCCATATTCTGTGCGAAGCAGGACGTGCTTGGTAGGACAGGCTTGAGAAGATGAGGCAGTGCATGTAGAATTTGAGATCAAATTTGTGGAGGTGGGATCATGTAATGGGATGGTCAGGGCATTGTTTTAGAGAGATCTACAGTGTGCACTATGAAGTTGTGCAGCTTTCTTACGAAGCTTCAAAATACTGTTTTGAGGGTCAGAAGGTTTGGATATTCCTTGCCTTGGCACTTCAGGTT
>KL278243.1:8523-18890 GCA_000699545.1 Podiceps cristatus | reverse complement strand
CTCTCCAGCCTGTCCAGGTCTCTCTGGATATCTTTATATGGTATGAGCGGTGTGGTGTAAGGATTTTACTGTTTTATTTTAAGATGCTCCTTTTACCAGATAGCATTATAAAGAGAGTTTACATCTCAAATACAATCCTAGGAGTTGGGAGAACTCAAGACGTACTCTTGACTGTAACTCACTTCCTGTACCACAGAAATCATACTTTATACATGCTTCAGGTTCTCCATTTACAAACTGGACAAACTAGTACTTTTCAATAGTAATACCTTGTATTGAAAGGTATCTCCTACATAGGCATCCCCAGCTACATCTCTCTAAACATTACAGCTATATTACGTTGCAATAGACCTCACAGAAGTCTCATCAGCTGTCCCCTGGTAACAGTGCAAAGGCAACCCTATGGACTGCTTAAGTGTCCCTTGAGGCTGAGAGTGCATGCATTTTGGCTTCTCCAGTCGGACTCGTGACTTTGTGGACCAGCTCAGCTAGCCACAGATGTATGCTGGCAGCTTGTTCTCCAGTGCCTTGAAACCCTCTCTCAGATCTCCACAACAAGGGTATTTTTAAAGATACATGTGAGGTGAAATAAATATATGCACAAACTTAAAAGCGATTCTGAAAAACCCTTTAGCTATTACAAGGCACATAAATAGTCAAAACAATAAGTATCTTGTTTTAAAACTTCATTGTCTCACCTTCCTGACATCTCAAACTCTTTCAGCTTCTAACTCACTATAAACAGGAGTCCTCAAGCTTGGTGCCATTGACTCTGAAACACAGGTGCTCTTCTCTAAATCATTCCTCCTGATCTCTGCAGCAAGCAGAGGAAAGAGAAGCTGATATTTGTGGAAAGAGAAGCTGATTTTCCTTTAAAATGGCTGAAATTAATCCCTTTCCTTTAATCTTTGGCCTTCCTTGTTAGTTGGTTCCTCTTCAAACGCACTATGTGACCAAAATCTTCCACTGAAGTCAAGCCTCCCAGTTTAAAGCTTCATAACTAGCTTGTCACACAGAGTATTCAATCCTTTATTTAATGCCATTCACTCACCAAAATTTGATGTTTTCTCTTTATTAACTTTTGGCAGCTGCAAAGTTTATTTCAGCCAACCTACAGAAGCAGAAGTACAACAGACAAAGCAAATACATCCCCATTCAAAATGATGCTTGTAGTCTGATAGACGTACACACAGAAACTTCCCAGTATCAAACAGAAATCATATATTGTATACAGATTCCCTAAATTGTCCCAACTGTCAATATACTTATATTATATGCACATTTCTGTAAATATACTTTCTCACATCACTATTATTTACACAATGGGATGTTTGTTACCCAGCTTAGAACAGCAATGACTGCACTAAAAAGATACTCACTTGAGGGTTTTCCAGCAAAAACAATATATTGTGCCGCTTTTTTGGAAATTGCCACATCTGATTTATATCCTCGTGGTATCAATTGTACAAAGGTAATTTTCTATAGTGAATTATTTATTTCCTGTTGTAATCAGACATCTGAGATAGTCATAAATATTTATATGTCCAGTTAATTCACTAATGAAAACTGAACTAATTCAAAAAATATGATTATTATCTCAGAGGCATACTGACCTAACAGTCTGCTCAGCCTTTACATTAGTGAAGGCAACCACCATATGGGAAGCAACTAACAGGAGTTGGAAGAAACCTGATCTTGAAAGCATGGTATAGGAATGGGCTAAGGTATGAGGACAGAAGAATTTTGTGCATACCCTAGAAATACAATCTCACTTTTCTCTATCTCTAATTTCCCAATTTGTAAAATATGCAATAACATCATCTACCCTTATACTTCTTTGTAATTCTTGGGCTTCTCACTAGCATTCCAGAGAGATTTCCTCTTCAGCAATGGAAATATCTCTTGTTATTAGGCACTGAGTTATTGGCTTGTGTATTGGCCTGTGTAACTCCACTATCCTTTACAGCCCGTAAGAAATGTTTTGGGCTGCTAGCTGCTTGAGAGTAAGCAGTTCTGTGCCATCAATGGACTGCAAAAGCCTATAGGCACAAATTCCTTGAAGTTAGCTGGCTGTATTGATATCATACCTCATTCAAACCAGATCAACGTAAATGATTAATAAAAGGATTTATTTACTACACCCACAACGGACAATGCAGTTTACCAAGCTTTATAAAGTCTAATGAACTCACAGCTCTTTTTCAGCCCTCACAGAACCAAACCTTACTTTGGCAACCATTTTTGCTTTATAATCCATCTCTAACTCTGGGGCAATTTGCCTTGGTCCACTCCCCTAAAACACAAACTACTAGTCCTTTATCTAAGAAGGTAGTAATCTGTTCCTCCATCAAACTACCGCTTGCCACCTTCTGGAAAGGCTGATGGTTTTAGGCCTCTCCAGGCAGGTAGTCTTACATGCCCTGTAACACACTTTAGTGATTATTCACATTTGGCTCAACTTTTCACAATCTGTTAGTCCACTGTGAAGCGTAACATCAGCTGAAAAATGGTCAAACCTCAGAGACAAAGCCTCTCTGTATGTTAACATTTAGATTTTTATATATTTGTTATGTTGTAAATTAACAACCGTACTTTAAGCAGACACATAAATGGGATCAAGGCATGTGACTCATTTAACTGAGTCTTTTAAGAGGCTACATGTGATAATAATGAACATTGCTAGAGTTAGATACCGCTTTAGCATCCAATCCTATTTCTGAGGGATGCTGCAACAAAGCATTCCCAAGATAAGACTACAGATCCCTTGTCTAGTTCAGTCCAGAGCACAGGGGAAACGCTGCTCTCATAAGTTTGGAAGCAAACATACTACTGAAAACAGTAGGAAATAATATTACAGACTACGAACACTGCTTTCCTCTTATCACTACTGAGGAAGGTCAGCCAGGAGAAGGCCACAAAGTACAAAGACTGGTGATTTTTAAACTGCAAATTCATATGTCTTAGTTTCAAGGGCAAAAAAATTACCCATCTGACAGGGACAGGTTAGAGAAAGCCATGTTCTGCTGGACTTGTTCTCTGAACAATAACTCTCTCTTTCTGGATCTCAGACCTATAGTGATTTCAGAAATGATTCACTGGCCCTCCTGGGCTCCAGGAACAAAAAAGAAGGAAGAAAAATGAGGAGTTGTAAACCACAGTTCATTCTGTGCCTTCAACTATTGCTGCCAGTGAAGAAGGAAGAAAAACTTTCAGATGACAGTCAGATTCTGAAGCAGTTGATGTATTTGCTAATTCAGATGTAGAAAGGAAGTATGGTGCAATGTCACAAAACCAGAAGGAATATGGTATTCCATGTAAAAATGAAATCCATTAGAGGTTTGATTTTTACCATGTGTACAAAGAAAACACTTAAAAAACTGTCTGTCAAAAGATGAAGAGACAATCATGCAAGTTTACAAGTTAAGTAAGTCCCTGGTAAAAGATCTTACCACAACCACTCAAAAGGAAACTACCACAAAATCCAGGATTAATCCTTGACAAGGCAATTAGATTGTGTCAGCAATTGAAGTCATCCATGCTAGAATGACTCTTATCTTGAGTGGGCTGTACTCTGACAAAACAAAGGTGTTCAGGAACCCAAATATTATGAGAAAACAGATCTGGAGCAGATAGACATGTGAGCTCTGCCTCAAACAAGATCAGCACGTAGAACTGCTTATCAACTAAAACACCCAGCACAGAATAATGCCCAGGACATGCAAAGAGACATAAGCAGCACAATAGACTACATAATTTTGCAGAAGTTTGCAATGTCAGAGCATCTGCTTCTCTTGGGAGCTGCATTTAACCTGAAGCCATCACCATTGGTCCCTGCCTGAGCTATCCTACAGCCGTGACTCTGCCTGAGCATGGACCCCATTCATCGAGACCCAAATGCTAACCTGTGGACTTAATCTCCTGACCAGACCTTGAGTCCACCTTAGTGCTACAGACCCGCCTGGTGGTCATCAGACTGTCGGCCAATCCTGGCTGGGGTTGCCAGCCTGCCTCCTGCTCAGCGTGGCCACTGGCCCTGATGCCTCGCTGGACTCCGCGGCTGCCGGCTCACCTGCCCTGGCAGGGCAGCCCAGCCCGCACTGCAGAGTGA
This sequence comes from Podiceps cristatus, assembly GCA_000699545.1. Classification (NCBI taxonomy): domain Eukaryota; kingdom Metazoa; phylum Chordata; class Aves; order Podicipediformes; family Podicipedidae; genus Podiceps; species Podiceps cristatus. The sequence goes on along the minus strand of KL278243.1, from coordinate 14,782 downwards.
CTACTGGCACTTTACCCAAGCCTTTTTTCAGGCGAACCTCCCTCAGAACATATAAAACTTGCATGTTTTTCAAACCAAAGAATAGCGAGACCTACAGATCTACAGATCATAGAATCATAGAATTGTAGGGGTTGGAAGGGATCTCGAGAGATCATCGGGTCCAACCCCCCTGCCAAAGCAGGCTCCCTAGGACATATCACTCAGATAGGCGTCCAGGCGGGTCTTGAATATCTCCAGTGAAGGAGATATTCACTCTCTGGGCAGCCTATTCCAGTGCTCCGTTACCCTCACTGTGTAGAAGTTTTTCCGCATGTTGGTGCGGAACTTCCTGTGTTCCAGCTTGCAGCCATTGCCCCTTGTCCTATCCCCACAGACCACTGAAAAGGGGCTGGCTGATTCCCCCTGCATCCCCTGCTTCAGGTAATTATAAACTCCAATTAGGTCCCCCCTTAGTCTTCTCTTCTCAAGGCTGAACAGTCCCAACTTACTCAGCCTTTCCTCATAGGGGAGATGCTCCAGGCCCTTAATCATCTTCGCCGCCCTTCTTTGGACTCTCTCCAGGAGATCCCTGTCCTTTTTATACCGAGGAGCCCAGAACTGGACACAATACTCCAGGTGGGGCCTGACCAGGGCAGAGTAGAGGGGGAGGATCACCTCCTTTGACCTGCTGGCTACACTCCTCCAGATGCACCTCAGGATCCTATTGGCTCTCTTAGCCACCGAGGCAGATCCTTGAGTGCGTATCAAGAGGCAAAACCAGAGAGACCCAACAGCCCTATTAACAGATGAGCCAGATAAATTTTTCTCATGGTCACTATTTTCATCTGCTTAAAGGAAGACAGATAAACATACACATGGTACAGTATCACCTCATGGTAATTATAAGGGTTCACAGACTCTTAGACTGAAGAGTCTTTAATGTCTGTATCTTACACTAGATACTGTTTACATAGAAAATGTTCATTGAAATCCAAAGGAGTGTGGTGTGGAACTTGTAAGACAAATATTTTTGAGGTAAACAAACCATTTTTTGTCTTTTTTTTTGTTTTTTTTCTTTCTTCACACAGAGCAAACAAGCATCTGAAGCCATAAGGGCATATTGTTATTACTTAAGTGAGTAATTATTAAGAATTTAATTATTTTCTTCCTTCTGTTAAATAAATAGCTCTTGCAAAATTCTGGCAATTTAGTATGTATTATTTAACAAAATTAGTCTTTGCCACAGATTATAAAATTATTCTAATTCTTAAGTTTCTGGAGTTCATGAAAGCACATAACTAAGTTTGAACAGTAACAAAGTATTCTTCTGGCCAATAAAATATTCATACCCATTTGTCATCAAGACTTTAATAAGGAGAAATAGAGCCTTTTCACTTTTGTTCAATAAAGAACTGGCAAAGACCTTTCCTTCATTCAATTTTGAATGTTAGAATAAGATGCCTCCTGAAACACTCCAAATAATTTCCCTTTCCTGTACAACACAATACAGGAGATATTTAAAATTTACTTAGAAAGATGACTCCATATTTCAGGTAGACAAATAAGATTTTTATATTTGCACCATCCAAAGTTTAAAGACGTCTTCATCATTAAAGCTTCACACTACTACTGTATTTTCTGCATCTCTCCAGAAGTACCATTTTGTTAAGACTCAGAAAAGTCAGATTAAATGAAGACAGAAAGCTACACCATAGGTGAACTTACAACTATTAAAAATGGACTATAATAATTTTCTCATAGTGCTAGTACAATGTTCATGACATTCCTTACAAGAAATAGTCCTAGCATCAGCAATTCTTGCAATTTATTTTTACAAAGATATTAGTGTAACTTTGTGGCAGCACTCCACGCACTTTTTACTGATATACAGACAGAAGCATAACTGTATGTAGTTTTTCCATTAATTTTCTGACCCTTAATTATTTGGTTTAGGATGAGCAGAGTATGTATCTGTAACTGACTGCATCCAGAATGGACAGGAAAGCATGACAAAAAAAATGAGTTCTCAGGCAAAAAGACAAAACTTGCTCTTCAACCTGCTCCAAAAATACAGTGAGCATGTGGGTAATGGAGGGGGAACACAGACAATGACACACCAATGAACATAGTCCCTCTTATGAAAGATTGTGAACATAGACACAGTCACCAACTGGATGATGAAAAGAAACAGAAAAGTGAAAGCCTCAGGAACTGTGTGTTACTGTTAAGAGCTGGCTTCTGCGTGGGGGTGGGGAGAGGACAGTGGGGGGAGGACAGTAATAAATGTCTTTCAGAAGAAAAGTATAGCCTGACATTTCACAGGTCTAAAAATACACTTATGTGCAGTGCATTCTTTACCTCTGTGCCTCTGAGGGACTACATTAATTAAGGCAAACACCTCCTTCAGAGCCCTACCATGTAAAAAAAAAAAAAAAAAAAAAAAAAAAAAAAAATCAATCATTTATTGTGTCCTTGCAGCACTGTGGCACTGACTGCTGGGTCCCTCTCCAACTGCTTCAGCAGGTTTCACTCTACTGCCAGCTTCCTGACTTTCCAATACCTCATTTTCAGCCCTTGTGTTGCTTTACTGTACAGTGCTGATTGCTGCCTTTCAGTCCCAGGAGGTTTCCAGTTTCACTTTGGTTTAAGATTATACTACCAGTTTCCTGCCTCATGCACTTGTTACCAGAGCTTTGGTCATTGCTCCCTGAGGAGCTGTTTGCAGTCCTTCCTTCCCCAGTGGTTAATATTCCCTTTATTCTCTTTCAGTCAACTCACGGTAAAATGCAAATAAGAGTTGAATAGAAACTTTGCTGCAATACCTGAATTTGTGCATGAGTTCTCAGCAGGTAATCAGGTGTCAGAGCAAGCAGATACTGACAATCAAAAGAAAAACTCAGATTAACTACCTCCAGAGAACTCTGAAAACTGGAACCTGCTAGTTAGTATTTGGCAGCTACAGCCATCCCATGACTGCCCCTTCAGGATTATGTTGCCGGGAATCGGAAGGAATGACTGCAGCATGTGGAAGCAAACACGAGGAAGCCTTAAGACAGCTGTACCAAGAACCATACCTTAAGGAACTGGTAGCATTGCAACCCCCTTGTCCACAGTATAGCCCTGTTTTTCCCATTTTACCCCAGTGGCATTCCCCAGGGCTCTATTTTAGAGCCAGTGCTCTTCAATGGTTTTATAAATGATGTGGACGCAGGAATCGAATGTACATTAAGTTTGCTGATGACACTAAACTAGGAGGAGCTGTGGACTCCCTCGAGGGTAGAATGGCCTTACAGAGAGGTCTGGATGGACTAGAGAGATGGGCAATCATCAACTGTATGAAATTTAACAAGAGCAAGTGCCAGATTCTCCACCTGTGACAGGGTAATCCTAATCATACATACAAATTGGGGGATGAGAGGGAAAGAGACCTGGGGGGGTTGGGTTGATGGCAAGTTGAATATGAGTCAACAGCACGCCCTGGCAGCTAGTCAGTCAAGGGAGATAACACTGGTGCGGCCCCACCTTGAGCACTCTGTGCAGTTTTGGGTGCCACAATATAAGAAGGACTTCAAACTATTAGAGAGGAGGGTGACCAAGATGGTGAAAGGACTTCTGAGAAGTGGCTGAGGTCACTTGGTCTTTTCAGCTTGGACAAGAGAAGGCTGAGAAGCTCAGAAGGTTGTGATCAGTGGCACAGAGCCTAGTTGGAGGCCTGTAGCTAGTGGTATCCCCCAGGGGTCAGTACTGGGCCCGGTCTTGTTCAATTTATTCATCAATGATCCGTCTCCCTAGGGAAGCGGTCATGGCAACAAGCCTGTCAAGAGTTCAAGGAGTGTCTGGATGATGCTCTTAGTCATATGGTTTAGTTTTTGGTAGTCCTGCGAGAAGCAGGGAGTTGGACTTGATGATCCTTATGGGTCCCTTCCAACTTGAGATATTCCATGATTCTCATGGAGCTAATGAGTTTGCAAAAGACACAGCCCTGAACACGTGGAAGGATCACCCTAATTTATGAAGGGAGGAGAGGAGTGTGGACTCTTCACTGCAAATGTTTACAGCTGAAAGGACATTATCTGATTTAACAATTACTCTAAATTGCATTCTTAGCCATTCCTTGTACATGTTGCACCCTGAGTCTTTCAGCCTGTCACAGAGAGCAGTCACCTTCCAGCTCAAAGAGTGGATGAATTTTCTGTTCCAAATGCCTTTTCACAGATTGGTCAAAAGAAGGTGCACATTTCACAGCAGCCAGTTTGCTGCTATGAGGGAGCATGAAACCAAATACATCTCAGCAGTGCTGAAGAACTCTGAATGTCTCAGGTGAGCAATCTTATGCTATCAGAAATCACCATGCCACCACCTTTTATCCAGCTATTAAATCAACTAGTTTCTGGGTATTACGACATACATGTGATTAGTCAGTTGTGATAGTCCTTCATTCTTGAAAACACGCTAAACTACCAATAGTGGGAAGCAACTTACTCAGCTTACATGAGTCACTGACATCATACTCCTTTAGTTTACTCCTAGCTGACTTCTGCAGACCCTCCAAACCTTTTGCCAGCATATAAATTGCTTCCATTCCCTGGACCTATGAAAGGAACAATGGTCAATGCCTCAATGTCCAGACGGAGATCAGTGATGAGTGGTGGCCCTCAGGGGTCCATATTGGGATCAGTACTCTAACATCTTCATCAACAACACCAAGCTGAGTGGTGCGATGGGCACGCCTGAGGGACAGGATGCCATCCAGAGGGTCCTGGACAGGCTCGAGAAACGGGCCTGTGGGAACTTCAGGAAGTTCAACAAGGCCAAGTGCCAGGTCCTACACCTGGGTAGAAGCAACCCCTGGTATCAATACAAGCTGGGGGATGAAGGAATTGAGAGCAGCCCTGCCGAGGAGGACTTGGGGGTACTGGTGGATGAGAAATTGGACTTGAGCTGGCAATGTGTGCTCGCAGCCCCGAAGGTCAACTGTACCCTGGGCTGCATCCAAAGCAATGTGGCCAGCAGGTCGAGGGAAATGCCCTTCTGCTCCGCTCTGGTGAGGCCTCACCTGGAGTCCTGTGTTCAGTTCTGAAACCCACAACACAGGAGAGACATGGACCTGTTGGAGCGGGTCCAGAGGAGGCCACAGAAATGATCCGAGGGCTGGAGCACCTCTGCTATGAGACAGGCTGGGAGAGCTGGGGCTGTTCAACCTGGAGAAGAGAAGGCTGCGGGGAGATCTCATTGTGGCCTTCCAGTACTTAAAGGGGGCCTGTAAGAAAGATGGGGAAAAACTTATTAGCAGGGCCTGTAGTGACAGGACAAGGGGGAAACGGTTTTAAACTGAAAGAGGGGAGATATAGACCAGATATAAGGAAGAAATTCTTTACAATGCAGGTGGTAAAGTACTGGAACAGGTTGCCCGGAGAGGTGGTAGAAGCCTCATCCCTGGATACATTCAAGGCCAGGTTGGATGTGGCTCTGGGAAGCTGACCTAGTTCCAGATGGCCCTGCTCATGGCAGGGTGGATTCTATGAACACCAGCAAGAGAGCTGCACTAACATCACCTTCCTATTTATTATCAGTTGCTAAACTCAAGTCACTTTCTTTGACTAACACTGGTCCTTCCTCTACATTTGATGACAATATATATGATTTACAATACAGCAATCAGTTTAGTTTTATCATCATTTTTCACTGAGACAGTGATCTTGCCACAAAACATGAGGCATCATACCAGATACATTTTATAAGCAAATTCCCTACTTTTCAACATATTCAAAATATTTGTAAAAAATAATGTAAGAACCACAGCTGAAAAATATCCTTTTAATTAAGGGGGGATTTTCCCTATAAGCATAATTGCAAATTATTTTTTAACGCTTTTCCAGAAGTACAAAAGATAGGCGATTTTTAAATACTCTGTAACTTTTTAAAGATAGTCTTCTTTCTTGACGTCATTTTTAAACACAGGAAATTTTTTGAATTATGTATCTACCATATTTATTTCATTTCATAATCTTTCCTGACTTGCCTCTCAGAGACATTAATTCAGTGCTCCATCTGCTACAGTTGCTCACGATGCAGGTGACATTTATGTTGGGTTTGTTTCCTCAGAGGAAAATGTATTAGAAAAGGTAGTCTGACAGGTCTTTATATCTACTTCACAGGCTACACACCAAGTATAAAGATCATCCGTGTAGCTATTGACAGAAACTATGACAGAACAAGTGAAGACAAGACGACATGCACCAAACATCTGCCAATCAGATAATTTCAGCTACATCTATTG
>JMFS01093350.1:0-25834 GCA_000699545.1 Podiceps cristatus | reverse complement strand
CAGTGTTGAACCTCATTAGGTTCACCCGGGATCAGGGTATGCCAGGCCCCATGCTAAGCGGAAAAAATGAGGGATCTTTGGTCATGGAAAAAAATGTAGTATAAATGGCAATTTGTGGCTAGATTGTAAAACAAGTCTGTCAATAGCAGTAAACGAGGGATGTGTTGCCTTAATTACCCACCAGGAAAGATTTACTGAGAGTGAATATAGAAAGGTTTGCATTTCTAGGGGATAAAAATCAATGAAGCTCTGTTGATGGCACCATGCCTAATTTCTATCTAGGGAGAATCTGGCTCCATCATCCTTTGAGTGTGCTTTGTAGACTGATTTGTTTTCTTTGTTGAAAGAGCTCCTAGGCTTTGAAGTTTTCTTTAAAGGATATTTAAGTTCTAAGAATCTTACACAACTCTTTTCAGCACAGTAACAAATGTTGTAGGGATAGTTTATTGTGAAGATGAAGGAGAAGCTAAAGAAGATGGGGCTAAAGAAGAAGAGTGCATGATGAAGTTGAAAGATTTCCATTTGGAGTACAGCTACAGCTGTTGTGCTGCACTAAGATCTCACATTCTTATTCTGCTTTGTGGGTGAAACATCCTGCCAAACTACATTTCCCATCACTCTTTTCAAAGCAGAGCTGATCTCCTACCATCTGTTTAACTGAACATGCTTCTATTCCCACCTGGAGCCTTGAGATTCTTGTTGCTACAGAAATAATACTAAACAATAATAATACAGTGCTATCTTTTTGTTCTTTCTTCCTGTTTGTTTTTTTTGTTTGTTTGTTTGGTTTTTTGTTTTTTTTTATTTTTTTAATAAATATATATAGAAAGTGTTAAGGTAGAAAGAGTGCTGTGGTGATTTTATAATCACTTGTCAGTTCCAAACTCATCTCTGGACTTATTTATACCATAATTATCTCTCAATGACATGAATGATGAAGTGAAAATGCAATAAGTCTTCCTGATATTGGATTCTATTGTCTCAGGCCATCCCAACGAAGCATCATTGTTTTGAAAGGGGTGGGGAGAGAATGATGAATATCCTTTTCTGAGCATAAAAGACATTACTTTATGTAAATTCTTTAGTGCTTTCACAGAAGATTTGCAGGTCATTGTAGTAACCTCTGCTTATTTTCTTCTTCCTTCTTGCATTTTTAGAGGTAAAGTAAATTAGAAGTTTTGATGCTGATTGCATCTGTTGAAACATGGGTTTTGATAGACCAAACTTTTCTGAAGTTCAGAAGTATATATGCAATGCCATATGAGAGTCCCACTGCTGGAAACAGGCTTTCCTCACAGGCCCTGAACTGGAGCAAAGAAACTTCTTTGTGTTGCTCTAACCTAGAAGTCCAAGTGTCTATATTTCCATGGGGTCAAAGTTGATAAGAACAATCAACTGTGATAGATATCTAAAGAAACATGATGGATCTTGAAAAGGCAACTGGAGATGAGCTTATCTCTGCAGGTCACTAGATTTTTGCATTTCAGTCCTTAGTCTGATGTTTTGTCCATTCAAGCTGATTTTCTCTCTACTGCACTGGCCAATGGCCTAGGGAAGTGTACAAGAGCAGCACAAGTATATATGAATCATATATATGAAGACACTTCCGGGCTGCAGGCATGTTTACAACCAGACAGGCAGCTGAATTATACCTAAATACTGTCAGAGAAGACTGAAAAGTTTCGTGGCATGAGGAAAAATACTGCTGCTATTTCCCAGCTTCTGAACTACAGCAAGAGCAATCAACCGGGATAGGGGAAGATGTGGGATTTAGGATGAACCCAACCTGAAGGAGAATGGACTTAGAGAGAGGTGTGGGAAAAGGGAGCAAAACTCTTCCTAGTGTCTAGGACAATCACCTTTAATTAGAGTCCATATTTCTACAGGAGCACTTCAAGACAGTCAGTGAACTCCCCAGATCCAAAAATGTTTACTAAGAGACTTTACTGGTGAAAACCAGTAATGATTGTTTCATTCCGATGGCCTCTGGATGATTTTGAAGGTCCCAGGAAAGTGATAGTCAAAAGGTATTTATCTATTTTATGCACTCTGGCAGGCATTTTGGGATCCCTTGAGAGTAAACAGGAAAAAAAAAAGGGCAGTATAAAGAACATAGCCTTAAACGTAAAAAGAAAATATCATTTAAGACCAGAAGAGGAGCTGACCCTTTATTTTCTCATGTTTTTGAAGGCTTCTCATTGTACTGAGAGTCAATAAAACAAGCAGCACAAGGGGCTCAATGGGCAAAGAAGACCAAAACTGCTGTTTTGCTATTCAAAGCCCATTTTTTGTTACAGTTATTATAGTTGTGTTTTGTTTCATTGTTTTTTGTTTTTTGTTTTTTGTTTTTTTTTTTTTTTTAAATTTTAGATTACTGTTCTGTGACTCAAGACTTTTTAACAGTGATGTTATGTTATATTTTTCTTCTTTTAATTGGAAATGATGTTTTAGCACACTGTGGAGTTTTGGGGTGGTTGTGGAAACAAATGGAAAAAAAATGCTTTGATAAAATTTTCTTCTCTAAAATCTCCTTAAGCTCCATGATGGAACTACTTGATTGTGGTTGAGGGAGAGAAAAAACATCCAATTGTTCCTCAACAGCAAAGACCCTTAATAGCGGTAGTAAATCTCTAGGACATAGAGCCCAAGACTTGTGCACCCTTGCTAAGCCTATGTTAAACCAGCGGGCTTGAACCTACATCATTCATATTATGTATGATGATGTGGTGCTACTCTCACGTAGGTGATTGCTAGTCTTGCCTGCTAGAAACATTCCTTTTGACTTCAAAAATGAAATATGAATAGGATCAATGAGATGGTTGAGATAATTAGGCATAATTCCTTGCCTGAAATTATGTTTAACTACTCATATGTGATGGAACATCTCTGGTAATGAGGACACTGTCCTGAAAGGTGGAAGGAAGGCAGATGTATATACCCGAACCTTTTTGAATGGTGTATTTTGCTCAACAATGCTGGAAAGTTCAAGCTTTGATGACATTGCTGAAAAAAAAAGTTCTTGCAACATGAAGAATTTCTCCGTGCAAGGATGCTATCCCTCACTCCCTCCTACAGCCAGGAGGTTGAGATGGAGTGCAGCAAATACATGCAAGTTATTGCCTCTCTTTATTTATTGCTTTCTCAGAATCACCTTGGGACACACGAAGCATTTGGCCACGCATGCAGCAGTTGCACAAGACGAGCAAAAGTTGACTGGAATCAAGTTTCTAAAGAATTATGATATCCTGAGATAAAACCTCTATTTAAGGTCCAGATGTAAATGTAATGAATCTGATTTTGCTCATAGTGGATTTATGTCCTGAGGACAAAAAAACATATATGCACACTGTATGGACAGCAAGATTGTCTGCTCCAGCCAAGAGTGGATACCTTTCTGCATTATTATTTAAGAATTCAAATAGATTTTGGCATCTCTACCTTCATTGCAAAGAAGGGTGACTGTAAAACAGAAAGTCATTCAAGCATGACTGTGTCTGTGCATCATGATGAATGAGAGGTTCACTCCCTGCACCACCCCTGACGCAGGCTCAGTCTTAGTCTAGGCTTTTGGTACCCTAAGTAAGCTGGAAAATAGTTTCAGTTCCCTGTCATGCAGCCAACACACTCTAAACTGATCAGTAATGTAGATTAATCTATAAGGATGGAGTTTTACATTCCTTTTTTTTTTTTTTTACTGTGTATTTGAGGATTGTGCTGGAAGACAGGAAATAATCCATGGATCATCCTTTACCAGTAGTACTTGTGGCATTATTAGAGGGTAACCAGTACCAACTGCTTCTGGGGAAAATGTCTCAGTGGGGTTTTATGCAATTATTGATTACGCATTGAATATTACTAGTGGTTAAAAATGGACATTATCTGCCAGTTCATTGCAGCTACATAGCCCTTCACTGACAGACAAGGTTGTCTGACTGAGAAAATAAGGCTGTGAAGTAGGTTTGAGAAGTGTTAAATAAGAAGAAAGAAAATCCCAAAGGGTAAAATATCACGCGGGCAGAAAACACCTCATCTGAGATAACACAGTAAAATCAGGGCATTGCTTTAGGTATTAAGATGTGATGAACAGTAGGTCAGGGAAGATATTGCAGAGGACAGGAGCTTAGGACATACTAATGGCTGAATTGGAAAGACCAGTGAGAAGGTAAAGACGTGTCTGTCATCTGCATTACAAAGCAGATCAGATTGAATGATTGCAATGTCTCTTCTGGCCTTGAAATTTTATTTCTGTGTCTGTGGAAGGATTTCATTTAAATAATTCATAGCAAAGAGAAAATACTGAACAATTGCAGAAAAAAATTCAGTACAAGCCTGCTAGGGACTCTGAGATTTGGTCTTCTTCAATATCTGAGCTCTTGAACTTTCCTAATGAAAATACTAATAAGGTTTTAATTTTAAACTTCAAGCCTCATTGCAGACAATCATCAATGATATATTCAATTGTAAAATTCACGAGGGCTTCATAGCTATATAAATCATTCAATTAAAGAGAAACTGCATCACATGACTGTATCAACTGAACGGAGGATGAGAGTGGATTCAGTTTTGCAGTTTTCTTAAAAAGTATTGTGGGCGGAGATGTTTGCCATTAATTTAAAAAAATAAGCAAAATTTCAGAAAATTTCTTTTTGCTCATGAACTAAAAAGGTAAAAAGGAATATAATAATTATGGTGAATCTTTTCAATGAGAATTATTTCCTTGTTCCTTAAATGTGTTTTGAACCCTCAACAACACAGAATGTGATGTTTTTGCTGTGTGTTGCAAAACATTTAGACTTATGAGTTTGCATCTGTTTCTAAGTGAGGAATTATTTGTACATCTTTCATTTGAATGACTTTCAGATGACAAAAGCATCAACATTGCAATGTCTGTGACCAAACACACATTTGCTGCATCTGAAAAGCATGTGTAATCCATAGCCCCCGTTACTCTGTGTAGTAGGTTACTGATGGCATCAGTAGAGCAGCAGGCTCATGTAGCAGCTTTCAGAAATTTGGTACTTGATGGTGCCATGAATGGTTTCTTCTACCTGTTCAAGATGCATGTGTTGAGCCACAGTGAATCACAGAATCATAGAATCATTTAGGTTGGAAGAGACCATTAAGATCAATGAGTCCAACCATTGACCTGTCACTGCCAATTCCACGACTAAACCGTGTCCCTAAGCACCACATCTACATGTCTTTAAATACCTCCAGGGATGGTGACTCCACCACTTCCCTGGGCAGCCTGTTCCAGTGCCTGACAACCCTTTCAGAGAAGAAATGTTTCCTCATATCCCATCTAAACCCCTCCACTGCAACTTGAGGGCGTTTCCTCTTGTCCTATTGCCTGTTACCTGGGAGAAGAGACCAACACCCACCTCGCTACAACCTCCTTTCAGGTTTTTGTAGAGAACAATAAGGTCTCCCCTCAGCCTCCTTCTCTCCAGGCTAAACAACCCCAGCTCCCTCAGATGTTCCTCACAGCACTTGTGCTCTAGACCTTTCACCAGCTTCATTGCCCGTCTCTGGACAAACTCCAGCACCTCAATTTCCTTCTTGTCATGAGGGGCCCAAAACTGAACCCAGTATTCAAGGTGCGGCCTCACCAGTGCTGAGTACAGGGGGAGAGAATACACACGTACAGAATAGTCCTGGCTCTTTAGCTATTTTTTTCTCTCTGCCTGCACCCATTACATTTGATAGCATGCCTTGTACACTTCACCTGGATTATCTTGGAAGGCAGAGCTGCAGAACCCGTGTGCTCACACCTTAAATTACTTGCAGTGCTCAAAAGGTTAAACACTACTTCTGAGAAGCTAAGAAATAAATATATATGTATGCCTATGTAGAGCATATGAGCAAGATGGATTGCTCAATGTGTTACAGGACCAATGGAAAGATGGAAAGAAATATGGTCTTCATTGTAATGATTGTGCTTCTATAGCCTGAGGCATCAAAAGCATCATAGTGTTTATGCACCCTAATAAAATCTTAGCAGTAATTCTCTCCAGCCTCTCTTTGCTACCGTCTGTCCTCTGAATCACCTTTAAGAAAAAAAAATTTAGTTCCCTTTCATTTCTCCTTAGGGAGGGATAAAGTTTGCCCTAGTGTGGGATTCTTAATGTTGGTGTATAACATGTAGTGCATGGGTCATGATGCATGGGTTCTCCCTACTTAGGGGCAAGTGGGAGGGAAAATAGATTGGGTCAAAGGTTTCAGATCTAATGAGTACTGGCTTAAAGATGCATCCCTTAATCATAAGCTTAACAGTATTTGAAACCAAAGGAAAATGCCTTCCTATAACATTAATTTGAATATGTGGAGACTTGACTTCATTTTGTCCGATTGAAATGGCCTGACTGGGACTCCTTTCTCATCTGATGGTAGAAGTGAAACATTTCAGCCCCTCCGGTTCTAAAAACATAAATGTGAAACTGAACAAAGTGAGTGGATACTGAAATATCTCCTCGGTTCCGTTCTTGCTTGTGATTTGGCAGCTAGAAAAAGAAATCTTGAGCTACCATCTGTAGTGAGCTTCTCAAAGCCCTTTGTGACTAGTTTTCAGAGGTGGGTGGGATGGCTGGCCTTTCACATGGGTACTCTTTTGAATTCAGAGAGTGAAAGTCAGAGCACCATACTTAGTATCTGTGTGGCTAAGTCTGTACTTCAATATTAGGCTCTTCTGCATGAGGCCATCTCAGCAGAAGTCAGCTCCTCTAGCATGCCAGGTTTGTATCATCAGTGATGTGGACCTGTGGTGTGGACAACCTATAAATGATGCTTGTTTGCAGAATCCAAGTCAAACACTGAATTGGTTTAATATCTCAAATATTTAGTCTATTTTGGCCTAAGAATATTAACATACCATGTAAAAAAGGGGCCAGGAGCACAGATGGTACTGATCAGCACTGAACAGGGCTTGACAGTGTGAATTTTAGGACATTAAGTGAACCCCTGAGCAGTCAAGAGCCAACTATTAGCGCTGGTGATACCTGAGTGTCAGCATCATCTGAAGGCTGGATCTGAGAAATGCTCAGAATCCACAGCTGATCTCAGGGTTGTCACTGTGAAAAAACAAAAAACCAAGAAAAGTAAATACCAAGAAATGATAGAGGCCACCAGAAAGAGGAGAGAAGGAGAAAATCTCATTAGAGTTGAGGGGTGGAATCATGCAGGTTTGACATAATGGATGAGATTTTGTCTGACGTACGTATCTAAGTAGTCATAGACCTAATCACTATAGTCAGTGGAGCATAGAGAGTTTGTCACCTCACTGGTCTTGGTGCATTTTAGCTGTTAGCTCCTGGCCTTGGCAAAGCAGCTGTGGAGCTAACGTGGAGTAGCACCTTTGTGTCTAATACCTCCTAACCTTTCTACTGCAATTTAACCTGTATGAACATAATTTTCGATATAATGTGAGATCCTTTTGGCACTCATATAATAATGCAGATCAGATCCCATCTCTTACACCTCTATTTCAGGCTCAGGCCAAAAAAATCTGTATGTATGCATCCTGTAGAAGAGGAAAAAGAAAGCAGCTGGGATATACTCAATGCATGCATGTTCTCGTAGACATGTAATTGGCTGCTTCCGCTGCACTGGGGTGGACCTGTAAATCAAAGCACAGTTATAAAGGTGAATGCTAATGCTGAGTGACACTCATACCCTGGAGGCTGGTAAGCAATAAATAAAGAGTTTTTCTTTCTCCTTAGATGGTGTTGATGTATAGGCTAATCCCAGCTATGTAATTCTTCTCTCTGTCCTGCCTGTGCTTTTCTCTCCAGCTCCAGATGATGGCATTTTGTTTATGAGTGTCTTGATGGGGTTTGTTTTGCTCCTGGGAGGTCTCATCTGTAATTTATTGCAGTTAGATTTGTGAATCTGCTTAAGCAAAGTTATTCTCACCCAGAACTTCTATTAATCCTAGGAAAAAGGGTTTAATTAGTATAATGGGGTTCTGAATGGTCTCAGTTGAGACTCATCGTTTATTTCTTTGTAAGGCTACCTAATCACCATCAAAAATCAGATCTTTCTTTACTAACAGCAGGCATTTTTACTGCAGTCAAAGTGTCTTTTTTGAGAACAAAACGCCAAAACCAAACAACCTAACAGCACGAAAAAGTTTTTGTTTAGCAGTTGCGTGTCTTTTTTAATTTTATTTAAAAAAAACTCAGAGAATTTTGGCCAAAACCCCAAACACTTCAGCATGAGAAGTAGTCTCAGTTGCTGCAATGCAGAGTCTATGGCTGTAATCTACAACCCATACGATGTCTTTTCAGATCTTAATGATCTCTTTACATGATTCCAAATTTGAGTCCTAAAGTTTGGGGTGCAGTGAATTAGTTTTCATATGAGTACCCACTTGCTGCAATATTATAGTTCCAACAACTGGATGATGGTAAGGAAAGGTTCATGTAAAACGATCTTTTCTCAGGTATCATGAAATATGAAAACTCAGCCTTTTGAGGGTCATTTTGCTTGAGATAATATGCGAAATATGTGGTCAGCATTTGTGTCTTCAATATATTATCAAGCAACATGGTACAAGTAATTTTCAAATCAATCTTTTATATAATATACTATATAGCCATATGTTATCTGGCTTCCCTTTTTCTGGGTCTCGAATATTTTGATATGATATCACAGAATAGTTTGGGTTGGAAGGGACATTCTGCACTACTACCCCCCGTCCTGCCCCCGGACATGGGCAGGGACATCTTTCATTAGATCAGGTTGCTCAAAGCCCCATCCAACCTGACATTGACCACTTCCAGGGATGGGGCGTCCACATCTGGGCAACTTGTTCCAGTGTCTCATCACTCTCATCATAAAAAAAGTCTTCCTTACATCCAATATAAATCTACCGTCTTTTAGTTTAAAAATGTTGCCCCTTGTAGTGTCACTACAAGCCTTGGTAAAAAGTTTCTCTCTGTCTTTCTTAATACCCTGCCTTTATATATAGAAAGACTTTAATAAGGTCTCTCTGGAGTCTCCTCTTCTCCAGGCTGAACAACCTCAACTCTCTCAGCCTGTCTTCACAGCAGAGGTGTTCCAGTTCCCTGACTGTTTCTATGTCCCTCCTCTGGACCCACTCTAACAGGCCTATATCGCTCTTGCACTGGGGATCTCAGAGCTGGACGCAGTACTCCAGGTGGGCTCTCTTGTGAGCAGAGTAGAGGGGGAGAATCACCTCCCTCAACCTGCTGGCCACATTTCTTCTGATGAAGGCCAGGAAATGAATGGCTTTCTGGGCTGTGAATGCACATTGCTGGCTCATGTCCAATTTTTCATCCACCAGTATCCCCAAGCCCTTCTCCATAGGGCTGCTTTACTGGAGACTGACTCAATCCAGGTGCAGGACGTTGTACTTGGCCTTGTTGAACTTCATGATGTTCTCATGGTCCCACTTCTCAAGCCTGTTAAAGTCCCACCGGATGGCATTTTTTTCTTTGAGTGTATCAACAGCACCACTCAGCTTAGTGTCTTTTGCAAACTTGCTGAGGGTGTACTCAATCCCACTGTCCATGTCATTGATGAAGATATTAAATAGTATTGGTCCCAGTGTGAACCCTTGAGGGACACCACTTGTTAGTAGTTTTTCACGTGGACATTGAACCATTCACTATAACTCTTTGGATGTGGCCACTCATCAAACCCACATGTGTCCAATTTAGAGGTAAGAATGTTGTGGGAGACCGTATCAAAGGCCTTACGAAGTCCAGGTAGATGACATCAGTATCTCTTTCCTTGTCCAGTGATCTAGTTCTTCTGTCTAGGAGAAGTTCTACTGGGGATTTATACAGGCCCTGAAAATGAGCCAGGGAGAAACCAGGCCATATACCTTTCAAATGAGTGGTACAACTCTGGATTCATCTCATACTGAGTTACGAGAAGCTGGCATTAGCATGGTGGTAAGAAGAATATAGAGCAATACACACTTGTCCTGTATCAATAACGTGGTTGATGTGAAACAGAGTAAGGGCTCTGGTTTTAAGCTCTAACCAATTTGAGAGATGTGAAGCATTATAAAAATGACTACAAATCACTGCTGAGATTCTTATGAGATGTGGGAAGCCGAGAGCCTCAGAGGATTGACTCATAACAGGCATTTAAGTCCTAAAGACTGATTGATATATCGTTTTGCCTGAATGCATCAATGCCAGTAAGAAGGGCAAATCTGAAAATTATGTCATCATTCACTGGGGAAGTAGTTACAGTGCGACATGTCAACCATCTTGATTCAACCTGCCATCCAGCAAGCTGCACATCAGGGTTTTTAATTTATTAAAATGGATGTTTTATTTTTCATTTTAAAAGGATTTTTTAAACAACACATTTGAAGGCTGATACTGAGTGTCTTTTGCTTCATTAGTTTCTTTCACTATATACTATGTCTTAGAGCAAAGAAGGGAATTATAAGGCCATTATAAAGATCATAACTGTTGCCGTCAATAAAACATACAAGGATGAATTCAGAAAATAATTCCCTCTGGGTCCAATTGGCAAATAAAGTTGATTTTTTTGGTGACCTTTATGTCATTCACTACAGTGGGGATTAGGTAGGGACTACTCTAGGGCCAGATTTCCAAGAAGATAGCATCTTTTCACACCCAGTAATTTTGTCCTGGCAGGAAAAAGAGGAAGTAAGCCATTTCTCTAGGCTTTGTTGCCATGTGGCCACTTGATCAGAACTAAAAGTAGGAAATGTTTAAGATATCTAGAAACTGCAGACCAACAATCTGTATAGTGACTCTGGCAAGTTCTGGATTCATTGGTTTTTCTTCACAGATCACTTACTGGGCAAAAACTGGATGCCTCTGCTTCTAATGCCTCCGGAAATGGAAAGAGAAACGGGAGCTTGCATGAAAAAACCTTGGTCTATCCTACTGTGGCACATTGCAGTGTCTTGGGTGTTTGGTCGGAGGTACTAAGGCTCTTCAGGATTTCTCCTGGGAGGGAAACATCATCCTATGGCATGTCAGAATGAGGCCAATACTCTGTATCCCTTTAATTAATCTCTGCTACCTGGTACCTGCAGTTGTAGGTACACATGGTTCCTCCCAGTCCTATTTTCCCAGAATTTTAGTGGAGTAATCAGTAATCCTGACCTTTTCAGAAGGGAAATATTTGCTTTTTTTTTTTTTTTTTTTTTCCTTTGGAAACTTATTTATTACTTAAGCATTTCTAGTCTATCAAGTTATATAGTCCAGTAGAAAATGAAGCTGGATATGGTTTTGTCAAAAAATAATGAGCCTAATCCAGGTGGTATTGATATTAACATTTCCTCTCTTGAGATTTGTCTCAGAAGGTTTGTCTTCTAGTCCTTTGATCAGTTTGGTGGCCCTCCTTTGAAACTTCCCTGGTGTACAAACATGGAGTTAAAATTCAGGTATCACACTTTTACATTTTATCACTGAGGATGGGAGGAGCAAGATCATCTTCCTTCAGATCACTGAGGTGTCTGTACATTTTCAGAAGGGCAGTTGGCTCTTGATCCCTGCTGTCACTGTGCAGTTCTTGGAGATCTCACAGAGCCTGTGGTGGGACATTGCTTTACTCAAACTCAGAACAACTGATCTGGAACATGGAGATTGAATACCTGGACACTGAGTTAACAGCAAGAAGCATGTGAGAATGAAAACATATGGGAAACCATAAAATAACAGAAAGCTAAAAAAAAAAAAAAAAAAAAAAGTATTGATTTTATGTAGGACTGTCATAACTCAGTTTCAGGGGGTGAAGGTCAGAAATGTTAGGGTAGTTGTTGGGTGGGGGACACTTTCTTCTGCCTATGCGCAGTCAGCCAGATGGTAACTGAGCCCTTGGATTCAGCTATTTTCTTTTCTCTTTCTTTTTTTGAGTGTCACTCTTGCAAAATTAGATTTTTATCATGAAACGAAAAGTTGATGATAGGGAGAAAAAAAGAATACAATCTATCTTCTTTCAAAATAAAACCTTTAAAGTGATTTATATAAGTGTGAAAAAACAGGTCAAACCTCTATATTGGTTTTGTAAAAACAAAGTGTGAAAGACCAAGGATCCATTCTGGAGTAGTTCTCTTTTCATTCTTTCATCACACAACTTCCAAAATTTGTTATACAGTGGTACAATAGAGTTCATATCCCCGCTCATCTCAGAGTTGGGTCTAGACATTTCAGGAGGGGTTACTGTGTGTTGGAAAGGATTTGTGTTAGAACAGCATTAGAGGAAATCCTGACAGTTCTAGGTGATGTGGTGGGCTGGAGACAACATGAATGCAGGTCCCCTGGCATTTGCTTTCCCCGTGCCATTAGCTGGGGTCCTGCTCTCAGTGACAAAAGCAAAGCTTCACTGGTCTTCTAAAGGCCTTCTGGGGAAGAATGTATGAACCAAAAAAACCCCATGAAATACGTTACTACACTGTATGGCTGAAAACTGAGCCAAGCCCCAAGTCTGAACACCTCCAGACAGCAGTGTTGTTGCTTCTGCTCAGCAAATCCTGTGCTAGATCACTCTTAAGCATTTGAGCTCTCCAGATCTGCCCTGGACCCAGATACAGAGAGGTTGCAATGCTGAACATGGCATGGAAGCAGCAGTGGCCTTTCTGTGTTGATGCACGGCACTGTGTCAATGGTCAGCAAGGCAAATGCAAGGACCAAGACTGGTGTTTGGCTTCTCAAGGGTTTCCACCAGGGTACTGACCAAATTTGTCAAGGATCTTTTCCCCCCCATCTTTGTTTTTATGCAAAGATTCAGTTCTAAGACTCAAGTACAAGGTTTGAAAACACAAATTCTAAGAGCTCAGTATTTTTCCCTCCTCTAAAAAATCTCCCTAGGAAATCAACAGTCCCCCAAATAGGAAAAATTCCCTTTAAAAATCTCACAGTGCTCCCCCCTTCATGATTTTGGGGATGGCCTCCTGATTTAAGCATGCTTGGCAGAGGTAATACTGATGAATGATCTTTTGTAACTGCACAAGGCTTCAGCGAGACTGCTGAACAATGCCAAAGGCAGAAATCATTGGGAAACATTAAATAGTTAAGTTTAATATGTTGAAAATGAGTTTTAAATTGATTAAGGTTTATAAAAAACACAAGCTTTGGTTTTCAGTTTTTCCAAGTTTGTTTTTACTTGTTCCTTATGAAAATTAATCTATTTTCTCACATGTTGGTTTTTCCTGGTACCTTTTATAGGTTGGCTTGATTGCTGTCAATTCATTTCTTTAATGTAAGCAATTAAACAGTTGATCGTTTTGCTGGCTTTCAATTATCCTCCTGCCTGACAATTGCTCCAGCTGTAAGTAATTTTCCTTCTTTATGTTCATAATTCCAGTCACATCAGCTGTGTCTTGTAGACAATGGGAAAGTTGGGTGTTAGCTGAGGTGAAAGAGAGGGAGTTGAAGAGAAGGCAGTGGTTGGAGATTTGGGCACTTGCTTTGTGTTCCTGGTCCTTTTTGCCGGTATGAACTGAGTTGTGATCCCCAGGTGTGGCTGAAACTGTGAGCCGACTTTCCAGTCACTGGATGAGATGACAGCTTGCTGGTAGTCAGGAGTAGACCACCATGCCTTGCTTTGTCTTTATAGGGAATTTGCCTGGGGTACCCAATGCATAAAGGACTATGGGGTTTATGGGGTCAGGGTCCACTGAGGTGTTTCTGGAGAACCTGAATCTACCTAAGAGCTTTGAGGCAACAGGGCGGGATGGAAAGAAGATAGAGTTCAAGGCCTCAGGCCTGGGATAACGACTGAATTGACAGTCCCTCTTCACATCTCCATGAGTAATGTCAACCCAAATTCCTGCTTCTACACGACTGTCACTTCAGCTGGCTAAGTCACTCTAGGTTGCACCATTTTATAATCTACATCCCACTTGATTCTGGCCTTCTTCCAAACACTGTGCTGTGTTGGCTGCTCCCTGAGGCCATGAGTAGGTGCAAAGGCACTGGACCAATGTGTTCCCTCTGTTAAAGGTATGAGTTTGCTGGAGTTGCAAGAATACTAGAGGAGGGGGGTCACTTTGGGAGATGTGTATGTTTTGCTGCTACTATTTCTGCTTGCTTATTGTAGCACCTGTAGGAATATGAGTATAAATGGAATTCCAAGCACCTTTAGATACTGCAACATTTGTCTTTTAGTGTTAGTTGCCTGAAATGTTTTGCAGATGGTATTTCCATAGAATTATAGAATCATAGAATGGTCTGGGTTGGAAGGGACCCCAAGGATCACAGAGTTCCAACCCCCCTGCCTCAGGCAGGGACACCAACCTCCAGGCCTGGATCTACACGAGGTTGCCCAGGGCCCCGTCCAACCTGGCCTTCAACACCTCCAGGCATGGGGCATCCACCACCTCTCTGGGCAGCCTGTTCCAGCACCTCACCACCCTCTCTGTAAAAATCTTCCCCCTAATATCTAATTTAAACCTTCCCTCCTTCAGCTTTAATCCATTCCCCCTTGTCCTGTCATTTTCTACCCTTTTAAAAAGTTGGTTCCCCTCCTGTTTGGACGCTCCCTTCAGGGACTGGAAGGCTGAGGAGGGCCCCCCCGCAGCCTTCTTTTCTCGAGGCTGAACAAGCCCAGCTCCCTCAGCCTCTCTTCGTAGGGGAGGTGCTCCAGCCCTCTCATCATCTTCGCGGCCTCCTCTGAACCCTCTCCAACAGTTCTGCATCTTTCTTGTACTGCGGGCCCCAGACCTGGAGACAGGACTCCAGGTGGGGCCTCACAAGGGCAGAGTAGAGAGGGACGATCACCTCCCTGTCCCTGCTGGCCACCCCTCTTCTGACAGAGCCCAGGACACCATTGGAAATGACACTGCAGTGGAAACACCAGTGCATCAATCCCGGTGAATTTTAGGGCAACTGCTTCAGGTACATCCTGGCTGACATGGCCATCGTGAACAGTGACAAGCATCAGTGATAGATGGATCAGGTGGGGGAGTTTGTATAACTCCACTTTTTCTGGCATCTTCCCCATTAATTGTCACCCTACAGGAGAAAATAAGAGGTTTCTGTTACAGCATTGGATCTTTCAATTCAGACTTGTCATTCTGAGGTCAGAGAGGTCAGAGGTTGCGCCTTTATCTTTCTTTAATATGTTCCATGTCTCTGTTGCATAATGATGGAATTTCTCAAAGACCACCCTGATTCTACCAGGTGCCTGCTGTAGCCCTTGCAGCAGGGAAACGCTCCTTGCAATGAGAAGAGACCTGAATCAAATATCAGTGAAAACAGTAGAAAACTGGACTTCTGCAAGCTTAGGATTTTCAAGTAGGGTGTTCAGAGAGGTTGTTCACCCTTTGGTGACTGGAGTCACTCCCTTATGATCAAAGTCATAAGGGCCCCCTTACCCTGGTGTTCCCTATTTATGTCTTGATTATTTAGTTCAACACTATAGGAGGATTAAAATATAGAAAGTACAGTAAAAATGTGATGTGGCTCTCAGCATGTGAACCCAAAACATCGTGGCAATCCAGTGCCAAACTTGCTGACACCTGAAGCACAAGGCATCTGTCACATCAGGACAAATACTGCAACAAGGCTAATTAATTTAATGACTAATTAGCCACTAATTAGCCAGAGAACTAGCACACATATCCATCTTCTTGGGTCTCACCTGATTTTTTTTACAGCATGGAGCTCTGCCCAGAGTCACATCAGCATGTTCAGAGCCAACTCAAGTCTTTCTAACATAGCACTGTGTACTCTGATGGAGACGCATGTTCCACCCGTGTTGTTCTCCCTCCGTTTCTCACCTAACTGCTGCTGCCTGCTTCAATTACTTGGAAACTTCGAGTATTATTTTTCAGGGTACAGCTTAAAGAGATGGGTCCTCATGGCAAGAAGCTTTCAGTGTTGGAAACATTGTTGATGTGTTCATGAAGTTCATGTATTGGAAACAATTCGTGTTGAATCTGCTTATACTTAGGAAAAATTCAAATGACCCTTCTCTGGATGGAGTTTCATTATGGGTGAACTTTCCTGTGCCTCCTGTTTCAACTATGTCTGTGGTGGTGTAAATACTTAATATTGAGCATAGGTGTTGTGATAATTGTAGTCAGCAGCACTAGACAGGGTCCTACAGGCAAAAGAGTTGGCAAAATGGAGCTTATACTTCTCTGAGCTCAGAGCAACTAAGAATTAGGGACATCACAATAGTTTTGTTTTCCCTGCCTGTGCAAAGCACTGATTATCCCTTCAGTGCTTGCTGGAGACACCTATGCAGCAGATAACTGTCTCAACGGGCGAAGGGAGTTACTGATAAGCTTGTGCCCGAGAGCAACATGCTGTCAGGGAATCTTACGTCATTTGTCTTATGCAGAATCTTTTCATGAATCTCAGAAGAACACTTTAACCCTAAAAATGCTTGTGAAGGCTCACTAAAGGATTTTCACATCCCAATATTAGAAAAGCTATTAAACAATGGGAGCAAAAAGTAAGCAATTGGAATTGGACCACAGGGGTTACGGGAGACAATTTGTAATAGTGTTTCATAGCTGGAAGCGTACCATTAACACCGTCTCTCACTGTAGCATGGATCATGGGAAAGATTTACTGGCCGTGGGGGGCATCTTTATATAGAATAAAGAAAGATCTTTTCTCCACAGTTTTCAGACAAATATGAAGGTACTTAATGAAAATAATACATTAGTTTTACCATGTCAGGCAACTCTGTGAGAAATGCAGCAGAGACAGTCTTGTCATTTCCAATACAGTGAGACACGTTGGTTCTATACATATCTATATAGGGAAGAAAGACATAAAGAGAGGTAACAGAGAAAAACAGAAAACACAAGTTTCCAAAGAGAGATCTACCTGATAGATAGATACCTGTCTGAAAACTGAAGGAGGGTCTGACTCCCATCTGTTAAAATGTTCAGTGAAATACTCCATGACGGTGGGACTAACTCATCTCTGAGATGTAGCAGAGGAAAGTCAGCCTCTGTCTTACATTTTGGCAATAGTCAGGTATTTTGCTGCACCAGGAGAGCCTCAAGGAAGTGAACTAGGAAATCTGGGTTGCTTTTCTGCTAAGGGTTTTTATGAAAAAGAACAAATTTTGTCAGTATCATTGAGGAAGCTACATTTGCTAAAGATTATCCAAAAATATCTCCGTAGATCATGGTCGTAGAAGCATAGAATTGTTTAGTTTGGAAGAGACCTTTAAGATCATTGAGTCCAACCATTAACCTATTCCTGCCAAATCCAGCACCAAACCACGTCGCAAAGTGCCACATCTACATGTCCTTTAAATACCTCCAGGGATGGAGACTCAACCACTTCCCTGGGCCTGTGCTTGACAACTCTTTCCATGAAGAAATTATTCATAATACCCAATACAAACCTCCCTGGTGCAACTCGAGGCCATTTCCTCTTGTACTGTCACTTGTTACCTGGGAAAAGAGACTAACACCCACCTTGCTACAACCTCCTCTTAGGTAGTTGTAGAGAGTGAGAAGGTCTCCCCTCAGATTCCTTTTCTCCAGACTAAACACCCCCAGCTCCCTCAGCTGCTCCTCACGGGACTTGTGCTCCAGACCCTTCACCAGCTTCGTTGCCGTTCTCTGGACACTCTCCAGCACCTCAATGTCTTGTAGTGAGGGGCCCAAAACTGAACCCAGCATTCGAGGTGTGGCCTCACCAGTTCTGACTACAGGTGAGCAGTCACTTCCCTAGTTCTGCTGGCCACACTATTCCTGATGCAGGCCAGGATACCGTTGGCCTTCTTGGCCACCTGGGCACACTGCTGGCTCATGTTCAGCTGGCTGTTGACCAACACCCACAGGTCCTTTTCTGCCTGGCGGCTTCCCAGCCACTCCTCCACGAGCCGCTAGTGTTGCATGCAGTTGTTGTGACCCAAGTGCAGGACTTGGCACTTGGCCTTTTTGAGCGTCCTACAGTTAACATTGACTCATTGATCCAGCCTCTCCAGATCCCTCTGTAGAGCCTTCCTACCGTCAAGCAGATCAACATTCATGCCCAACATGGTGTCATCTGCAAATTTTCTGAGGGTGAACGCAATCACCTCATTCAGATCATTGATAAAGATATTAAACAAATCTGGTGTGACAATATTTTTGTAAAACTGTATGGTTTAGATAGTAGCACTTTGGTTGTACTTAGGTCAGACCTAATGTAATAATTATCCCTCTGCTCCTAAAACCTGTGTGTTTAAGAGGTGCAGAGAGGCAGTTGTAGTGTCCTGTGGAGCACTGCATAAAACCCACAGATGAATAAAGCTCTTGCGTGATTTGTCTGAAGAGATATTTGTGCAAAGCTGATGTACGCAGTTACACCTGGACATCCTGGTGTCCCAACAGATATTTATTTGAATGTTCTTCTACTGCGGCCTCCACAAGGAGCTTGCTGGTGATGATAAATCTGTTAATAGCAGCTAAGAGAGATGCCTCTCCTTTCTTGGCCTTTGAAGCAGGTGGCTGAATAATGTTGTATAACCAGCAAAACAATCGTCCAGGTAGTGCATGTCAGTTATTTCTTATTTTTTTTAATGGATATGACAATAAACATTCTGTCTTGATGTAGACAAAAGTAAGTGATCAAATCTGAGGGGCAAACAGCAGTGAGTGGTGACGTACCTGGTGAAGGCACAGCACCTGGCAGCCTGCATAGAGGAGCCGACAGCATCTGGGGAAGCGCACGGTGGGTAGCAGGGTGCTGGGGAATGCTGCTCATGTAAATTACTGTCAGCCTCAGAGATGAATTTGCTGCAAATTTAACCGATGAAAATTCAGAAACAAAGAAATCCAGCTTTGTGTTTTGTTCCTTTTTAGCCTTTGAGCAGAGTTTTTCACTGCAGCAGTCCAACATAAAACCTGCCAATAGGAAAAGTTTTTGCTGAAACATAAGTTCACTGAATGGGAGGCATCTAGTGGGCTGGGGGACTGGATATGGTGGCTTTGTCCCCCTGTTATACAGAAAACTGGGGATGATTCAATGGTCAGAGTATCCATTCAGGGAGAGAGCTTGGTTCCTGGCTGCAGGTGTGAATTTCTGCTGGGGTTTTTTGCTCCAGGTCCTCATGAAGGACCAAGGCTCACAGCTCTAAGACATAGTATTAGATGTTAGATGTTAAATGGGGACTTGTAATTAACTCTATCACCCCCAGCTCGCTCTGATCACTGGAGAAAAGGGAAGATGAAATGAATTAACTTAGTGTCTGTAATTCCTTCTTATCCATTGAGGATACCTACAGCAGCTGCTCTTTTAGCTGAACTTCCTCAAATAGGTGCTTAAAATCGGGTGGGAGGTATCTGAACTTGAAATCAGTAGGAATTAGACACTAAACAACTTTGAAGGTCACTCACTCTGTCCAGTTTTTCATGTTTAAAATGAGTCTGGGTCACGTTTTCTTATTTCCAAGAAGTATCAATCGTTATTATAGACTGTAACTGTGCACTGGGATGTGTGCACTAGCAGGTAGCGTGGCTGGTAGTACAAAAAGCATCCTTCTTTTCCTTGCTATGGACCTACTCAATTTAGGTGACAACTCAGCCAGATAGGCCTCATCAATCCCTTACCTGACCATTCTTTTTTTTTGCCTGATCTCCCTCCTTAGCTATGGGTAATTGTGTCTTTCTTCAATGATCTTACAACAGCTGTGGAGATGGATATTCTGGTAGTGTTACTGTCAGATGTATATCGTCTGAAAGATATTTTCTCTGAGGCAAATTATAAAAATGACTTGAGAAAAGAAACAAACAACTTAACTTTGCCTTTTATTTTAGGATTTCTTCTCAGCTCCACTCCAGAAACAGAGTCTGTCAATATGCCTATTTGTTTATACTCCTAACAAGATGAGCATGGCAGGACAGTCAGAAACTGCAAAGTAAATCACATATATGGTAATCATCCTTCAACCCCAATTTTAGGCATGTCTTTCCTTATAGCAAGACAAAAAACCTAACATTAAGCAGATGCATTTTAATGAAACTTAAATTAGTTAAGTTCAACTAGAAGTAATTTAAGCAAGTTGCTGGGCTGTCGTTTGTACTTTTTGTTTTCTTTTTTCCAGGCTATTTTGCAGAGCAGCTTCCTTTATGCTATTTATTATAATCCTTGCTAACAATGATCTTCCCCTAATTTATTCTATGTTGCAGTCCATCTGGTGCTTTACACTCCAGTAGAAGGTTTTATAAAAAAAAATGAGTTTCAGAGCTCATTCAGCAAATTTTACTGGAAGTATTTATTGGTTCTCATTGACCACTTTGAAAAACCTGAACAGTATGGAACAATTTGTCATTTTGGTCATAATGATGGATACATATATATTTCAGTCCTATTGGTGACTATATATGCAATGCATCTACTGCTCATTCATATCAGTAATATATATACACACATTACTATTCCAACATATAAGTCATTCCAGGTTATTATAAGTGGACCCAGAAATCCAATTTGGTCCTTTGAGACTACCAGCTATATTTCTCTGAGTTGTTTGATGTGAACTTCTACTATTTATTTCCCCTAGGAGAAATTAACTGGGAATATTTTGGCCCAAGCAAGCCTAAAATATGTTCTGTCTGTCTTAAAGATAGCTGAAAAAGCTTTGTTGGAGAAGCTTAGATGTCTTTACTGGAAAAGAAATCCGTATTCTTATCAGGTTTTGTGGAGCTCTAATTATGTTATCTGTGTTTGCATAACAAGAACAAAAATATACACCATGTAATTGAAGAAATCTGAGTACTTTCTATCTCTAAATTCTCTGATGGAAATCATAGAAGAGTCCTTTACCCATCACTGATTTTCCTTCAGCAGCTGTTGCAACAAGTGTTGGCACCAAGCAGTTAATTTTTTATATACAGTCAACCACCATGTAATAAGAGATGTGTGTCAGCAGGGTCCAGATACACATCACTAGTCTCGTTGTAATCCAGAAATCTTTAAATTGTCACTCTCTAATGGAACAAGAAATGGGTATTCTAAATTCATAAAGATTTATAAACATCCACTGCTGCCATCTGACAGATATATGCATCACCTGTTGTTTTCTCATTCTTCATCTCTCTCCTATGAGCCATGGGAAAATGATGTTCTTGCACCCTTACTGCAGGGGTGAGAAATCTTAAGAAGGTCAAGTTAGAGAGTCTGAGTAAACTGGATGACTAAAAATGAAGCACAAAGGAAGAACAAGCCACTTAAATTGATAAAGCATGAGACCAAAAAAAAATTCCATAGAAGCTTGCATTGCGGATGACTTACTTGCCTTGTGTTTGACAGGGTAGTTGCTGGATGCCTTTATTCTGGGGCGGAGGGACTGTTGTGTGGCCTTGGAGTGGTGTACAATACTCTGTTTTTGAATAGTCAGTACAAGACAAAAGGGTTGTCAGGAAACCATTTTTCTTCCTCATGTAAGAAGCTGACATTTCCTTACAGAAAACAATACACTCTGCCCACACACAAATAATATGTAAACCTCTTAAAAATGTGTTTTGGGATATTGCCCGCAAAGAAGAAAGTTAACGTTCACTTCTGAAACTAGAAGCATTTCCATTGAATTTCATTGTTACCATGAATCAAGCTCAGCACAATCCATAACTGAAGAGCCTATTTTACCATTAGAATTCACCCTGATAGCCCTATATTGACTCCACTTATCGGTCTTTGACTAAAATGACATCAAAGTTTGATTTGATAAATGGATAATCCATCATTTCCTGCAGGGAATTTACTACAATCTAATCACCTTCAGCCTTGCAAAATATGATGACTAACTTCTAAAAGGAAATGGTGTGGATTTATCTTCCAGCCATTGGTTTTGGATCTGCATTTCTTCTCCAAATTGAAGAGCCCTATTGCATCTAATATTTTCCCTGCATGAATTTTCTTATTTTCCATAATCAAACCACTTTTGATTCCTATTTTTTGATAAGCTAAAAGTATTTGATATCCTTTAAATTTCTCATAGTGGTATTTTTTCCATCCTTCAGACCTGGTTTTTCCTCTGTACGGAGTGTTAAATTCTGCATTTGGCCAGAGGTGGAAATGAAATCACCTCCTAGTACATATCTAGGGATTGCAGGGTATTATTCTCCTGAGAGCCCATGCTGATCTGCTGATCGCATGGGTACAGGGCTTATGTTCAGTAGATATCAACTCCTTCCTTTCTCGGCATATAGCTGTGTTTGGCTGTGCTGAAGATCTGTTGCTTACACAGTTGTGTCTTAGTCAGTGATCCTAATTGCTCGGAATCCAGAGTTAAATACATCTATCATATGGATAGGGAAGAGGGAACAGTGATGTGGCTACTTCCCAGTAGTATTCAGGAAATTGCTCTACATCAGCAATAGCTAATGGGTCATGGAAGAAATACTGTCTCTTCCAGCCTCTCCATTAATCCCGCTCCTGCCTTTTCATAATCTGCCAAGCTTGGTATTGTCTATAAACAATAGCAACAATGATGGGTTTTGGTGTTTATTACATGATTGTTGGTTTGAGTATGAAAGCAGGTCTGGTTGAGAGCTATGCAAGGCTTGTTGTTGGCATCGAGATCCCTCAGTGTAGTCTTCAGTTATGTGTCCCCAGTGCAGTCTTGCCCAGATATCAGGCTCTGCAGTACTGAATGCCTCATGCAAATCTTATTTTGCCATTTCTGTGCAGATGCTTTTGTCAAGGATGTGTAGACTTGAACAAGGGCATATACTTGATAGTGTGTACTTATTATTACACTAACAGGTGTATATGATGTTTGGGTAACACCACTGTGAAGCAAATGAGTGTTCTTATTCCTATAGTATAGTTCAGGAAACTGGGACGTTCAGAAAAGGAAACCCCATCTCCTAGGTGAGGCTGAGTTGATAAAAGGCTTTGGGTTTCCTTATTTCTGCATTGACTCTATTCATAAGGGTTTTGCATAAACCAGCTTCAAATGCAGAGGAGCACATCAGCGTGTGTCCTACAATGAGATTCTTCTGACAAGATCTTGATTTCAGACTAGATTACTTGGTTTTGACAGAGATGAGACCACAAGTGTAATTACCTATAGAAGAGAAATAAGAAATGGATTTGTAAAACATTTATGGAAGAATTCATTAATGATCACCAGTTATTTAACCCTATTCCAAACAAAAGAAAATAGATATGCTGAAGTTTTCTTGGTGTGTGTGGAAGTATGTGTGTACGTACCGTTTCAAAGTACTTATGTTGGTAAATCAAAAGAAAACATACAGTAGCAATGTGAGGTGGTCGATAAGAGATTATGTTAAGCAAACGACAAGCATCTGTGAAATACATTTTTGACTGACAGTCCTGAGTATAGTTGTAGATAGCAATCTGTGCTCAGTTTTAGCCTTTTCTGATTGAATTGGATAAGTTACCAGCTACAAATAATTTGTAATTTTAAATTAGTACAAGACTTGTGACATTTCTCTTTTGGGACTGTTCCAGTGAGTGGTTCACTGCCATCATCTACACATTTAAATAGGTAAAGCTGCTTTGGTTAAACTCTACCCATCAGTTACCTGTTCCTACTGTTTCCTTGGAAGCCAAAAATGAGATACAAAAAGAGCGCAAAGGCAAACTTTCGTTGTCAAATCTTCATGTTTTCTGAGTTCCCATTATTTTAGTTTAATTCTGGTTTTCACTGAAGAGATGTAAGAACTAGTGAATGTTAATGTGTTATTTACCAGCTTCTCTGGACTGGAGAAAGTGATTTTTAGATGAACAAACAGAGAAAGCTGAGTGGAAGTTTTAAAATGTTTTGACGTGCTTCTGTCAGCTAGCATCTTCTCTGCTAGCTGCCACTTTGGTTTTCAATATCTGGAAAGGAAATTAGAAGGAAAGCAAAGTGAAAGGAAGAGGAAACTTCATGGACAAATTTGCCAACATCACCCAGTGGGGATGACCTCCTGTCCTGTGGCTGTATGCCACCCCTACCCTGACAATACTGGTTTTGTGATCAGATTGGAGCAGAACAGTTTTTATCTCTGTTTTTGAGTTTTGTTTCTTAATGGACTGTGGTAGGTGAAGAGTTGATCAGTGTCGGAGTGGGACAAAAGAGGAACAAAGAAATAGGAGAGCAAGTCTAATGCCTCTGGTTCTCCTCTGAATTTGAACTTGTTAGCAGGAGACAATGTCCAGTACATTGTCCCTCAATTGAGGTCACATTTATGTATTTTTCTAGACAGAGCATTGCAGAAGCAATGGCTGGAGGAGCCTTAACACGGTTATGTAGTGATCATATCATTCTGAATGGTGGGAAATCTGAGTTTGAATCCTTGACCAAAATAATAGGGCAAGTGGATCTGTACGTAGCTCTTCTCCTCAGCACAGTGAAGAGCTTGAGTGGGTCCAGAGGAGAGCCAGGAAGATGATCAGGGGGCTACAACAACTCCTCTATGAGGGCAGATGAGAAAGTTGGGGTTGTTTCACCTGGAGAAGAAAAGGCTCCATAGAGACTTTATAGCAGCCTTCCAGTACTTAAAGGGGGCCTACAGGAAAGATGGGAGGGACCCTTTATCAGGGAGTGTAGTGGTAGGACAAGGGATAACAGTTTTAAACTAAAAGAGGGTGAATTTAGGTTAAATATTAGGAAGAAGTTCTTTACTGTGGAGAGACACTGGAACAGTTGCCCAGAGAGGTTGTGGATGCCACATACCTGGAAGGATTCGAGGCCAGATTGGACAGGGCTTTAAGCAACCTGGTCTAGCAGAAGGTGTCCCTTGTCCCATGGCAGGGGGTTGAAACTAAATGATCTTTAAGGTCCCTTCCAACCCAGACCGTTCTATGATTGGGATTTTTTTCACCTCTCCTATGAGAACAGGCTGAGGGAGCTGGGCTTGTTCAGCCTCAAGAAGAGAAGGCTCCGGGGAGACCTTATTGCGGCCTTCCAGTACCTGAAGGGGCCTACAAGAAAGCTGGAGAGGGACTTTTTACAAGGGCGTGTAGTGAAAGGACAAGGGGGAATGGTTTTAAACTAAAGGAGGGCAGATTGAGATTAGATATTCGGAAGAAATTCTTCACAACGAGGGTGGTGAGGCACTGGAACAGGTTGCCCCGAGAAGTTGTGACTGCCCCATGCAGTGTTCCGTTCAAGGCCAGGTTGGACGGGGCTCTGAGCAACCTGGTCTAGTGGAAGGTGTCCCTGCCCATCCATGGCAGGGGGGTTGGCACTAGATGATCTTCAAGGTCCCTTCCAACCTTAACCATTCTATGATTCTATGATTTTATGATTATTTTCACTGAGACATCTATGGAACAGGAAATTACTCAAAAGGAAAAAAAAAAAAACAAAACCCAACAGATTACCTAGTCTGGATTTGCAGTATTCATAAGTATCTTTTGATGATGAATAGGAACAAAGCAGTCAACTGCCAGAAGACATTATTTAATCAGGTAGTTCAAGAAACCAAGATCTCAGATAAGTACATCTCTTGTGCATCACTATACTCCAAAGAGGGGTCAGATCAGAAAAGCTGTTCAGACAATTCATTCTCTGCTTTGCTGAATACAGTGCCCTATTCCAAAAATCTAGTCTCCTTTCATGTCTTCATTTTTTAACTGTTTTCAATCTTTGCACAATTTTCAGATGTAGCAACACTGATTTGATGTTTACATCCAGATTGTTGACGAGAATATTAAAAAGTTACTGGGTTCATGCTAATCCTGCCAAAAATCCCTAAAAATCCTTGTCTCTTTGTGATTAACTGATGCTAAATACTATTCCTGGACTATCCTTTAGTCAGCCCTCTCGATTTATTTGATGGTTGATCTAATAATATTGCACAACATAATCTTTTTAAAAGCAATCTCCTCTCCTGATTAGACCATGTTTCCCACTGTAGAAAGTTCAGTTTCTGCCCTTTCCCCCTGAGAGCTTGTATTGGGTGTCCAAGCCTGGG
>KL278242.1:0-25571 GCA_000699545.1 Podiceps cristatus | reverse complement strand
CCCTACAGACATAAACCTTTAATACTGAGCTCACTACCTGTGGGAAAATAGGGCAAGAAAAGCAGTCACATGCAGGATACCCAGGAGAACATTTTGCACCCTATACTTTTATCTGTTTGGTAAAGACATCTTTCATTCAGCAACATTTAATTTACTCAGTTTGTCTCATTATAGGCACAAAAAGAAAACTGATCACATAGCATGAAGCAGAATTAATCATCTTTGTGAATCCTGCTGTGAACAATGCTGCGGTTATTTTCCTGGTTTGCATGTGGAACTGCATGAAGTTTCACTTGTAAAAAGATGCAACGAAAAGAGTCCCATAGATATATTTTGCCCGTTTGCAAAATATGGAAAATGGTGGAAAGAAGAGTGAAAAGGGAGGGAGGAGAGAGAAATAGTGTTTATGTCTGTGAAGGAGAGAGAGAGAGAGAGAGAGAGAGAGAGAAATGTCTCTGCAGACACAGAAATGCAGCACTAGAGAGACAAGCACTAATGAGGAAAAACATCCTCCATGCACATTGTGGCGGTGAGGTGTCGGCTTTAGATGTAAACTGGTTGCTCTTGCGCAGTCAACAGCCTGTACATGGCAGCTGGCATAGTCTTCATATGAATCTAGAGGAAATATGACAAGTTAATCAACATTCCTAACATGTAGTACAACGGAGCACTGGTGAAAGAACTAGCTAAGGTCATGCAGGACAGAAGGGAAAGATAAAACTTGATAGTTTTCATGCCCTTATTAAAGTATTGCAGGTGGTGATTTTATGATTTTATGTTTAGTATCAATGAACCATCTAAAGTTGTAGACACTTCACATTTTCAGATTAGTGTTCTTCTAAAACATAGGAGTACTACAGGTAAATAATAAAAGAAATGGTGTCCTAGCTTGCTCTTGCTTCCAGTTTTTAGATTTGAATAGCAACACGTTAATAGAGGTAGAATTATGGAACAGTTTGAGTTGGAAGGGACCTTTAGAGGATCATCTAGTCCAACCCCCCTGGCACAGTCAGGGACATCTTTCAGTAGACCAGGTTGCTCAAAGCCCTGTCCAACCTGACTTCAAACACTTCCAGGGATGGGGCATCCACTTCTTTGGGCAACCTGTTCCAGTGCCTCACCACTCTCATTGTAAAAAATGTCTTACTTATGTCCAACCTAAATACGCTCTTTCAGTTTAAAACCATTGCCCCTTGTCCAGTCACTACAAACCCTGGTAAAAAGTCTCTCTCCGTGTTTCTTAGAAGCTCCCTTTATATAGTAAAAGGCTGCAGTAAGGTCTCCCCAAAGCCTTCTGTCCTTCAGGCTGAACAGCCCCAACTCTCTCCGCCTGCCCTCACAGCAGAGCTGCTCCAGCCCTCGGATCATTTCGGTGGCCCTGTGCTGGCCCCGCTCCAACAGCTCCGTGTCTCTCCTGTGCTGAGGCCCCAGAGCAGACGCAGCACTGCAGGTGGGGTCTCACCAGACCGGAGCAGAGGGGCAGAACCCCCTCCCTCGACCTGCTGGCCACGCTGCTTTGGATGAGGCCCGGAAGACGGTTGGCCTTCTGGGCCGCAAGCACACGTCACCTGCTCATGTCCAGTTTTTCATCTACCAGTACTCCCAAGCCCTTCTCAGCAGGGCTGCTCTCAATCCCTTCATCCCTCAGCCTGTAGCGATATTGGAAGCTGCCCCGACCCAGGTGCAGGACCTTGCACTTGGCCTTGTTGAACCTCATGAGTGTCACATGGGCCTTCTTTTCAAGCCTGTCAAGGTCCCTCTAATGGCATCTCTTCCCTTGACCTTATCAACTGCACCACTCAGCTTGGTGTCATCCACAAACTTGCTGAAGGTGCGCTCAACCCCACTATGTCATTGATGAAGATTTTTAAAAGTACTGGTCCCAGTATGGTCCCTTGAGGGACACCACTTGTTACTGGTTTCCTCTGGTTGTAACTGGTAACAGTGATGAACTAAATTATATTGCTGGACACGTTGCCCGCTCTTACCTCACCAACAGCATTTGAGAGAATGTGAACAATTTTCTCATGGGGTGTTGCTACAACACTCTGTCCATTGATTTCAATGATCCGATGGCCGACACGCACACCTCCTCGCTCTGCTATGCCTCCTCTCATAAGGCTACAGATCTGGAAGAGAAAGGACAAATTTATCACGGCCTGAGTAAGGAACAGAGGCCTTAGATTACCCATCTGTAATGTAAACTGTAAATCAGCATTTAAACACTGAAGTTTGTGACAACTTCTAAAAAGTAATTAATTGATCGTGGATTCAAAGTAGAATTTGTTAGTGACAAATAACTACTGCATACTCTCTTCCAAGAGCAGAACAAACTGTCAGAAAAGGCTGTTTGTGTTGTATGTCACATGTGTTGTGGTTTAGAAATTTAAGAGTGTATGAAGGACTATGGTTTAACAATGTTCAGGATGGAGATGCCTTACTAAAAAAAGGACCAAGGACAGTATTTTTCTTTTGAGATCATGCAATGGCTTGGTTAGATATGTGAATGATGCAGCTTGAAAACAGCCCCTGTTACACAATTTTGTTCTTCTAACCTAAAACAGCTTTTCTGTTCCTCTGGCTGACAATCGGGTTGTGAAGTAAGTAGAGTCAAAGGAAAAAAAAAATCCAAAAACTCTAATTACCTCAGCTTTTGTATCTTAGACTTAACGTGTGCAAAGTCCTGCTTGATGTAAGGGAGAAAATGGCAGCTTCCCTCTTCCCACACTGAAAGTTACTCACAAATAGGTAAGAAGTTTCATGTATATTAAAGCTTAACCAGAGAATGTGGAAGTTACTTACGATCCCATTCTGCACACTGAAGCCCAACTGATATCTGAGGTCTGGTCTCCTGATCAAGACTGTGGTTACTGGAGGACACCTAACTATGTTCAGTTTAACCCGGGCCTGGTTTTTCAAACCCTGCAAAAAAGAAAGCACCATGAAAAATGCTGTCAAAGACAGACTGAAACTTTTAACATAAGCACGGGGGGGGGGAGGAAAAGTATTAAAATTTTGACATGGAACAGCCCTAAATAAAAAGCTCTTTATATGCATTGTAACAGAATCTGATCACTGACTGGCACACACAAGCATCAGAATATTCAGTAAAATGAGTGATAAAATATCAAATTTTTCTTTCCAAGAAGCTGACACAGTTGTTTTGAAAAAACTAGCTTCCCATCAGCAATTTCTTCATTTGATAACACAAATCATATATAAAAATAATATTAAATAGGTCTATGCAGCTCACCAAAAAAGCCAATGACTGTGAATGGGAAATAATTTTTTAAATAAGTGGTTAAGGTAGTTACAAATAAGTGGCTTCCCTAATAGGATATATTCAATTCTGCCAAGCAAACACCAGGTACTGCACATATGCGTATATAAGCTGTGCTCCTAATTTCTGTTCCTCCTCCCTTCTAAATAAGTTATATCACATTTGTCATGAGCTCCTTGCTACCAGAAGAAAACTGAAGGAGGAAAATTTATTTTTGCTTTCAGGGTGGTAAAACACTGGAACAGAATACCTAGAGAGGTTTTAGAGGATCCAATCTTGGAGTTACTTAAACCTCAGTAGGCACGGCCCTACGCAACTTGGTCTACCTTGAACCAAGTTGTTGGTCTAGAGAAGCTTCAGGGGTGACTGCCAGCCTCAGTGATTATATGGCTTCATGAAAAAGTCAAATGTAAAAACACGGATAACTGCGATCTGACCTCTTGTACTGCTTCAGGTATTCAGAGCTCTTAAGAGATTGTTCAGATACTTTTCTGAAATGCTTTCATACACACAAAGGATTAGCCATAAATAAAGAAATAAAATCCATATCAAGAAAGAAATGCTTTATAAAGGATATACAGCCACTTCCTCCTTAATTAATACACCTACCAATTCTGGTACCTACTTCTGAATCCCTTTTATATGTAAAATTGAAATCTCTGTCCCACTGCAACTAAACGGTGTCTGACACTGTCTTCAAAGGGTTAATTCTGAAAAATAATTCCAACTACAGCTACAGTAATACACTGAAGTCTCTGCATCCACTTTGCTGCTGATGATTCTGTTGAGCTGAACTCCAGATTCAGCAGCGACTTGAAGAACTAGACTGGCATCCTGCCAGGGTGAACTGCCTTAGAGTCTGTTTTCTTGTCAGTGCCTTAAGCTGGAAGCAATCATCACATGGGAAACAGCTGCCCTCACTTCCACACAGCGCCGAGCTCAGCTTGGCCCATTCTTGAAAGTGGCTCCAAGAAAATGGGGGTGCGAACAAAATGGCAAAGCACGTGGCTGTGGGAACTGCCTCTACTCTACCCTCAGCAGAAATTGGGTTCGAACACCATCTCTTCCATGACCATGGACTCCTCCACTCCGGTGAGGAGTTAGCAGCACAGCACACATGCTCAAGAAGATGAATATCTTCTACATGCAGGTCTTCACAACAATACATGAAGCAGAAGACAGGGACTAATCAACCTGCACTAAGCTGTGGGTATGATGTTTACTCAAAAGTCTGAGGGGCTTCTGCCTCAGCCTTCTAAATCCAGGAGGGCAGCAGTCATATAGAGTACTGGAGATGCCCATTTCTAATGAGGAATTTAGGTGTCTAACTTTAGTCATTGGAGTTCATTCAGGTTACATGCCCTCAACAGAGTTGGTACCATCGCACTCTTCCCTGACAAATGTGCAAGTTCCTTATATGTATTCCTTGGGGAAAAAAAAGTAATGTGGTTCCCAACAAATAATCTTCTAATTGTACAGAAACTACAGTGGCTAATTTCCAGGCTATATTACTAGGCAGGCTGGTAACATATGCTGATCAGAAACAAAACCATTGCATCATTTGACCAACTTATTTGCTTATCTAGTCCCCAAGTCTGCTGCTGACAATAGCCAGTACCAGATGCTTCTGAAACAGATACAAGTAGCATAATACAGTTAGGGAATAACCATCACATATGGAAAGCTTCTTCCAAGCTCTGTCAGTTTGCATCTGGTTTATGGTCAACTAGTAGCAGATATTACATCCATAATACTGAAATAATCTTATCTGAAGTGCTTGCATGACATTCTTCTTATCTACATCATGTTCTCATCTTTCCATAGGAGTCCTTACAGCATGCTACAGAAATCTGAAATCCTGAGATATTTCTGCCACACGTAAATGTGTGCTTAGATCATTCAATGGTATATATACTTGTTATCAGAAGTGCTATATGAACAGCTCCTGATGCATGGTTATGAAGACCTGCAAACATAGAGACTACCTTCTCTTTAGAAAGGCAAAAATAAATGGCTAGCAGTTCCTATGGCAACAGCAGTATCCATGAGGAAAAGTCTGCAGAAGCTGCAAGCTGCAAAGCTGGCTGCTTCTGTGAGAAAGTACAGATGAGCACAATGAAACGCCACCTGAAAAGGCTCTGAATCAGAGAAGCATAATTCATCACAGTTTTAGAAATAAAACTGATGTAGAATAGGAAACAGGTACAGTTAACATGAAAAGCCTAAATTTGCAGGGAGTTTTCTTCCACTGAAGCTGGCACAAAGATAGTTAAAGTTATTTTTTTTTCCTTTCTTCACAAATGTTAAGACTGTTTTTGCCACATTTTTAGCATGCTACACTTCCATGCTATCATGCTATCATTTCTACTCACTGAATCTAAAATGGCTGGTTCAGTGACTTACGCATCTATTACTCATCAGAACTCTGCATTTCCCATTTTTGGAAAACAGAATGAGAAGCCTTTATAGCAAACATCTTAGTTCAAGTATTAAGAAACTAATCCATGGACAAAAATGAAATAGTTACTTTGTAATTTTTTTACTTTATAAATTTATTCCATAACTGCAAAACTTTCTTTGCAATTTTAAAAAGTACAAAATTGCAAAAACCCCATATTACATAATACAACTTGTTATCAGAAAGCTGCCTAAATAATTAAGTTTAACAGGCATATTCCTAGATATCAGAGAAGGATTTCTGCGTAGTACACCATCAGCATTACACTATGTGTCTACACGTTATGATCTGCAGGAGCTCTGTGGACTTTTTCAACAAATAACAAAGTCCATAGAGCTTCACCTCAAATATTCCGTAGTGATGCATCTTTCCAGCTCTTGAAACTCTGATGTTTAAATACCTGTTCTCTTGCATGCTACAGCTACCCCAGACACTGTTCAGTTCCAGATGATCTGTGTGCTTTTGGCAGTAACATACTTTTCTGAGAACTAGAAGAAAGCTCTTCTAATTAAAATACCCCATTTAGCCAAGTGAAGAGAATCATCACACTTTCAGATAACTCAGGCAAAGTTTCTACAGAGGATAAGTATGTTTTTCATTCAAAGTTTAAATTTAAAAAAAAATAGTTACAAACAAACAAGCACCAGCTCTATTTCAGCCAGATACTAGGAGGCCTTTAGCCAGCTAATATGGCCTAGGATAATAACAAGCAGCTGTGCCTCTTTGACACATAAAATTTTAAGTGTCTTCAGATGTATACCTGGTAATATCTTCCTTCTGAATAAAATATTTTCTAGTGAAGTTCTGCAGAGTCCTTGTCTATACAAGTAAATGGCACAGCCCACTTGCTGGGAGCATAATTCCCACTCTAGTTTAAAGATCATGAAATGTAAAGTGCTATACAAACTTTTGGTGAGAACTTAAGAGTTCTATGCTTTCTGCTCTCCTATTACATAACCCTTTAAAAACGTGTAACTTTGAGAAACATTCTCCATACCTTTATAATGCTCTGACATGTTGAGAGTGGTAAACCAACCAAACTGGTCCCATTGATTGACATGATCTGGTCCCCTATGTTCAGCTTTCCAGACTTCTCTGCTGGTCCTCCATGCATCATGTTGGCTATGATAACTGTAGGCAAAATGGATCCCCAGCCAGACTCCACAATCACTACACCTAGGATTTCTCCTTTTTGTTTTTCAATGTAAACCTGTATCACAAGAAAAAGTGTTTCAAAAAAAAGCTTCTTCACATTTATGGAACCGACTAACACCCCTCCTCCCAAACATTCATATAACCGACAAACATGTAGCCCTCTTTAATTGCAACCTGGGTTTCTAATTGAAAGACAAAATGGGGTACACACTTCACTACATTTCATTTGTACTCAAACATGAAATAATCAACACTACATAACATACATTTTGCTTAGTGTGAAACATCCCTCACAACTTATTTCTGTATATGGGCAAAGGAGACTGGAGTAGAAGAAACCCTGCTGCCATGGGCTTCGGTGGACAAAGCTAAAAAGGAAGTGACTGCAAGAGTTTATGACTGTGGATTGCAAAACCACCACCTGTGTATTACAAGTGGGGCATCTTAATTAACGAAGCTGCACATCCTTTCAGCAAATAAAATCCTTTAAAATCTTTAAAACTTTCACACACACCCATGCCTCTACAAATTTTCTATTGTTTACTGTAATCTGTTAATCTGTTTTAAATTACTTTCATTAACATACAATGACAAACATGTCTGAAAAATGTTTGGTAAAAAGAACACAAACATGGTAAGTCATTTCACTGCTGATAAATTTTGCGTTCGCTGTTTGCCTTTGAAACAGAACCAATGACAAGGAGTCCCACTTGGGAGGATATTCTAGCCTCACTGAGGTCATTTGTAGGAAGAATTAATGGTTTCCTGATTTCTGCCAGCATGGGCCTGCAACTGGCACAGAGCAGCTTAATGCTGTTATGGAAAAAAAATGAGACATACATCTTTGCAGTTTTCAGATTTGGAGAAGTGAATCAGGTCATCATTGTACATATCCTGGGTATTGAGCAAGTCGCTATATTCCTTCTGGCTAAGGTCTTCTGGGTTGATTCCGTTTGCCCTCAGAAACTCCTGGTAGGCCACACTAAATGCTTGACCTATGGACTGTGCAATCAGCTGTGCCTGTAGCAGTTCCCAGAGAACAGAAAAGAAAAAAGTGAAACATGCTGATGATCTTGTCCACTGACACTTTCTCTGCTACAATCACACTGTAAAATGGATCATCAAGTCAAGCTGATGAACCTACAAGTCAAGTTACTGCAACCCCATTTAAAAAATATCTGTGCATTAAAAACTACTTTAAAAGACCCACAAAATGTCAACACATTCATCTGTGCCATGAATCCAATTTGGTTAAGAAATCATAAATGCGAAATATAAATAAAGTCACCCTTTCACAGGTTAAGTACTAATATAAACATAAAGGTATACCCGCTGCAGGGACTGTAGCTCGCACCTACTATTCTTCCCACACGTGCAGCTCCCAAATGCCTCTCCCTTCTATCAGAGGCAATGCCGTTCTCCGACAAGCCAGCAGTGAAAATGAAAATGTCTACTAGAAAACATACGACCACATTTAAGAGGGTATTTCCTCCTTTTCTTACCCTCCTTTAAACCCATCACACTCACATTGGCTATTCCTACCTCAGTCTCAGATGAAACAGGAAAAGGGCAGCAACTAGTGACCAGATCCATGCCTTGTGATTGGAAATGGTCACACACATCTCCTTCTTCATCCTGCTACCTCCTTCAACTTCTCTACATTTCTTGTTTCCCTACCTCCAGCTCCCGTGACTCTGCCAATTCCCTGCCCCTTTCCTTCTCAGCCTGTCCTTTGTGTGCACCCTCTTG
Source organism: Podiceps cristatus (assembly GCA_000699545.1). Lineage (NCBI taxonomy): Eukaryota > Metazoa > Chordata > Aves > Podicipediformes > Podicipedidae > Podiceps > Podiceps cristatus. The sequence continues at coordinate 16,929 of KL278242.1, read as the reverse complement.
CACCTGCAGCTTCCCGTAGCCTTCTCTGCACCTAAAGCCACTAAATGCACCTCTCACAGTGGACTGCATTGCTCCCGCCATGAGCTCTTCTACATCAGCAGTGCGAGAGAAACTGGGCACAAGGCAGACACAGGGAAAGCTCTGTGTCATGCAAGGTGGGGGATGCTGCTGGAAACATCAGACCAGATGGATGCCTCCCTTCGAGGTAGTGATCATGGTTAGTATGAGACAGGCAATGGACAGGAGAGGAAAGCAGCACAGCATGGTGCAGAGTACTGCTGCGCGTAACGGGAGCGACACGTGCAGTAGGCACCGCATAGTGCACAGGAGCTGGCCGCGATGTGTACTGAAGCAGTCCCTTGGAGCACAGTGCGGCTGTGGTGAAGGGAGGGCAAAGAGGAGAGCTCCGCAGCCGACAACGTAGGCCTGGGGAAGTGCTAGTGATGAATGAACGCTGCTGAGGTGTATTCTTCTACAGTTTACCAGCTGTCTTTAGAAGTCCGGTCTGATCTCTAATAAAGGAAAGGTTCCCAACCCTGAAATGAAAAGCTGATTGTATCTATCGTAAAGCAACTCAAACTAGCACTAAGCATGCTGATAAGAATAGCACGGTTGCTGTTGCTGAAAAGGCCAATATCTAGACTGCCACTGTTTCACCAATGCTCAGATCAACCTAGTTTTGAAAACAAGAACAAAACAGCAAGAAAATGGGAAAACTGCACCTCCATAGCTCAGTAACCAAGGTGAGGAGATAAATGCAGACTTTACATTCATCTACATGTGTCTCCCCTCCAAGAAGAGATCAACTCCCAATTAGACACCCAGCATTTGGACATATCATTAGAATTCAGCTTATTTGAAGATCCAGTTCTAAATACAGTTGAAAATCCGATGCTGTCCTCCTTTCCTAAGGACTCTTCCAAGCAGAGACACATCTGGCCAACACTTGCTTGAGTGCTTACAGCTTCTGTGTCAATTACTGGGTAAATTCTCCTAAATACCCAGCTGTCCCAGAAGAAGAAAAGGTGTCAATGATACATAGAGGAGTTCTGTAATATAAACAGGCTGTGCTACTCCACTGGATGTATGGGATCTTGGAAGCTGCCATCTCCTTGATGCTAACAAGGAGCTACAATGTAGCTAACAAGGTGCTACAATGTTTCCATTCTATTTCTTAGTCATTTGCGTATTTGAGATAAATTTTGCAAGCTATTTGTGAATTATACCGTGACTAAGCAGAGCTGATACAATCTCCTGTAATCTCTCAGCGTATTTTTCACATCACTTTATTGGATCTACAGGCACATAATTTCCAAGCCATTATCTAGTGGCATTGGGAGGGCCACATCTAACAGAAATATGATCCAAACAAACCACAGAACATAATATCAGTGATACCCAAAAGGAAGCATAGATTCTAGATAGCCAAAGTATTAATAGCAGCCCTGGAAACAGATCCAGGAAATATGGATCCTAGTCAGACCACCACATGCTGAAGGAACATAAGCCCCAGCCTCTGGCATCTGACAGTTTGTTTTTTCAACTGGACACTAAGAGAGAGCAGTGTCTGAATTTGTGACTAGAAATACAGGAGTAGCAGCCTTAAAGCAGGCAGCATATCAAGCAATATTAAGCCAAAAAACCCTTGGCTATTCTTTCTAATTTCACACCAGTTTCTTGAAAGGCTTTGCAAAACTGGCCTATGTGTCATTTTGGGGAAAGAAAATTCCACAATTCTTTATGCTGTCTGTCAAAATTTTGGCAGAGGATTACTTCTATCGGTCTTCTTGTCCTTACCTTTTAACCTCAACAGTGGATCATGTATGTACATATTATCTGCGACCAGACAGCTTGCCCACACATGGGTTTAGAACAGATTAATCATTACATAAAATCAGCTGTTTATTCAAGAAAACCTTCCCATCTCAAAATTCTTGCTGATATACTGTAGAGTGGAAGACGTATGAGGATTTTGTAAGAAACTGATATTTTCACCTTACTTCTCTTAAGTTAATAGTCTGGTATTTGGAGGGTTTAGAACTGAGATTTTTATTTTCCTAAATTATTAGGGCTAACTTGATTATGATCCTGGCAACTACATATCTAGGCACTTCATTCTGACATGTTTCATTTTACTTTTCGGTTACTGAGCTTTAAAAAAATGCATAAAATCAGCAAGTCATGCACATTTATTGTGAAGACAGGATATCAAGTCCTATATAAGATAAATTAGTAATCTGCACCATCAACTAAAATTTACTCAGCTGTGTCTCTATTCAGCATACTTTGGGATTGCTGGAATTACCAAGTTTCTTTGCTGGCTTTTTGATAAAATGTCATCAACTACTCCTCAATACAAGTCTCCTCCTCCTCCTCCTCAAAAAAAAATCACCTTACTTGTATGTATCAGTGATCCTTGATTCAATACTTCAGATTAGAATTTCCCTAGAAAAATAAGCATCTCTGATAGACTTTCACTCTCACATGCAGAATCTGAGCTGGTATTTGTAAGCTGTGGAAACTGGACCCCCCCCCTCATTGTTACTGAAAGGCACTGAAGTAGCTTACAAATGGGAAGCAATTCTATGAACACCAATTCCATGAGTGAAATATCAGATCCAAACATGCAAACAGAAGGCAAGTTCCTCTGCTTAGATGAAATACTTGGTTGACGTTAATGAAAAAACAGGACCACTTGGAATAGACTTCAAGCCTACCAAAATGTGCTTACATTTCCACCCCTAGAAAATTACAAGACAGAGTAATTCCTTACATCCTCAGACTCAAAGACATGGCAAATCATTTTGTACTGCCTCTTTCCATCTTGGGAAGGGTGAGATGCTTCTACATTATCCTGGGAGTTAGACCGTGGCATTCGCCTACGAGCCATCAAAACAACTATATTTCCTATATCTGCAATGTAAGAAATGGTCCGCAGGGGATGATCCATCATGGTTTCCTGGGGAATATAAAAAACAACATGAGTAGCTGTTTCAATGAAGTCATTATTGCACACCTAGTATTATGGAAACAAACAAATGGCAATATAAGGACTTCGTTAAGTGAAGTCTGTAATACCTGTCATGCATGAAGGTAGATGCCAATAGAAAACAAGAGCTTCACTTTCCAAAAGTAAAGCAAGAGCAAGTTTTACAAAATAAAGTTGTGTTTTCTGTGGAAAAGCACATAAAGACCTCAGTATTGGATCCTGAATATGCTGGGCATGTATGTGCAAAGGACTATGAACTTAAATTATCGCAGCTAAACATTTGGGGCTACTCTGGGCACAATCAATACTTGATGCATCATGGCTTGTAAAAAATGAGCTGACTGCAATTAGCTTACCCACAAATTCTAATCATTTCTACAGTCAGACACACCAGAGTAATTGCATGTATGACACGGTTCTTGAGCATGGATTTATTACTAGGAAATCCTGGAGGGAAAGACAAAAGCCAGCACTTTTTTGAAGGACATTTTGGCTGGTAAGGTGAAAGTCTATTTCAGTAGCCTACTACCACTACACTGACAAAGGTGTCTTCGTCTATACCTGTGTGTCTGCATTCAGTACTTTTATTCTCTGTGTAGAAATGAAGAGGTCCACTTCAGTCATGGGTTGAGATTCACCTTCTGGAGCCTGTAAAAAAAATGGATTAGAGTCAAACAAACACACCAGGTAACATACTTGCTAATGATGTTAGCTCACAAACAGGGGCGCACTAAGACACAGTCACCAGAATAGCAATGCAAGAGTATTAGACTGCAGAAGCTAAACACAAAGATATGGAAACTATATACACATATAGGTGAAAGTGAATCGGATATTATCTGAAAAATTGTTAACCCCATAAAAGCTTCCCTGATTTTCCCGATTCTGTAAAATTATACCTGACTGTAACATGAACTATATAAAGATTTCATGAAAATCAAAATGATTCTCCCACTTTGCCCACACTATGAAACCCAATTCAAAGAAGGTTTTTCACAGAAGCCGTAGAAAGTCCTAGCAGCATCTCTTGCCTGAAGAATTTCTGTAAGGGCTAACAGTGACTGCCAAGACCAATGAAAAAACCCTGTACCATAGGTGCGTAGAGTTTAAGCAATTGATAATGCAATTCTGGTAAGAAAAACTTCACAGTCAGACAACATACTATTCAAGCACTAACCCACTTTAGAAGTCATATTTTGTTAACAGAAAGCAAACACTTGTAATTTTTTTAAAAAATTAGATTTGTTAAAAGCTACTTTAAAACACCATAAACAAAATTTATTACAAAGATGAGTTAATCTCAGCATATTACTGTGTGTATACACATAAATATTTTTCTTTTTTGCATCCAGCAATTTGACACATCTGTGACTCAAACAAAGCACTCTTATAGAAAGATAAAATAAATTTTTTAAAAAAATAATTTTAATCTACCATTTTACAGAGTTAAAACCTTTGCCATGTCAGTCCTGTTTCTTTACTATGCATTTTGGGTACCACCTGTAACCATTTGATAAATCCAATCTTTACTCTATTTCTAAAATGAAATGGCTAATGATAAGCAACAAAAAATGGCCAATCAGGCAACTGATTTCTGAGAAATGTCAACTTGCATGGTGGCTCAGAAATAAATCTTAAAAACAAAAAACTTGCTGGATGCAGAAAATAAAAACACAAAATAAAAAGAAAGACAAAAAACCCTCCCAGAAAACAAAGGAACAGGCATAACATCAAGCTGATGGAGTTTGTACTGCACCTTCTTCCTGCTTTTGGCTAATTTCTGGGCCATCTGCTTAGCATGGAACAAACAGAGACAGGAGAATAGTTAGAAAAGAACTTACAGAGACTCCAAGTCAAGCAGGAATCTGCATGCTAATGCCAGGGCTCAAAGACTACTAGCTGTTCTAAATTGGCCCCTGCTTAGATTAATCTCATCTGTTTCTTTTTGGCTTAAAAAAAAATTAAAATTCATGTTTAACACAATTACTTTAAAAAAGCAAAGGAAACTGCAGCAAGAGAACCAGGAAGAACACAAAAGGAGATCCCCCCCCCCCATGAAAGACATTACCCATAACATGATGGGTTTGGTGGTGGTGGTTTGGTGGTTTTGTTGGTTGGTTGGTTGGTTGGTTTTTTTTAAGAAAAAACCTTGGACCTTCCCCCATTTACAGCAGCATACACCATGAGGTTACTTCTTTTGAAGCAACACCAATGTAAAAGGTGAGAGAAGAATCTTAACCATTATTATTCCAGCTTTTTCAGGGCTAAAGAATTTAGATTCAAGTTTCCTAATGCTCTCAAACAGTCTTTAAAAAATAGCCTCCCTAAAACTATGCTATTTTTTCCTGGAAAAACAAAATGACAGAAGGTAACTTTCACCTCCATTTTCTTCTCCTTCTGTGCAAATATACCAATATTAGCACTGCATATCTGGACAACAGGTTTTTCTGTGACACCTGCAGAAAGATACGTCTATACTACCACATTTTTTCAAGAAGGCAGAGGAGCATGTACTTCTATACCACAAACACCAGAAAACAGGTCTCTCTGTCACTAAATAGTTTAATTGGTTTACATCCAGAGATATATCAACCCATTCCAACAAACTGATTCCTTATGTGCTGCTGCTGTGGCAACACAAATAAGCATCACTCTCACAGTCTTGCAATCATTAATTCAAGTGAACTGAACTTACAGGCCTGCTTACTGAAGAAATGCAATACTCACCAGGCTGGCAGACATGCTTTTACTTCCAAGAGTAACAGCCTCTTAGCTAACTAAATTAACAGGTGTTCTTTCAGTGGGAAGGAGGCTTACTATTACAGACTTCATAGAGATTCATGGCCAACTACTTTATGAAAGTCAATCAGAAGGCCTGAATCACAAGACACATCAAATGTTTTATACTGATGCTCACAACTTAAATGTGTCAGGTTTCGTCTAAACAAATCTGAAAGCAGCTACCCAAACTTTAGACTGTGCTGCTGCTTTATGAATATAAACATTCTCACACCAGCTTTTAGTGACCTTATTCAAACTAAGAAATATTTCATAGCCCGGTGATTGTGAACTATTGCAAAAGCAATTAGAACTGCCTCAGGCTGCAGGCTCTCCATTACATTAATATCAATTTACATTGACACAGAGAAATAATATACTCATCTTGAGTACCAGCTGCCTGCCATATACTGGGCAACGGGGAGACACTCATGAGACAGAGCATTTACATTGCTTTCCAAAGTCAAGCTCCCCTCCAGAGAATTTTCCCCACTCCCTAAACTTTACAAAGTGACAGACCTCACAAAAGAAGAAAAGCACAGGCCAAAAGGAAGAAAAAGGGGGGAAAAATCCTTGAGACAGAGGATTACAAATCAGAATCAAAGATTGATCAAAATACACTATCATTCAATTTACTGAAAATTTTACTTTTCCATGGAAGCATCTGGTCTTAGCGGTATTTTAATTTTTTGAAGAATGACTTTGAAATATTTCATAAAACTGAGGTAATGATATGGAACAACTGATTTCAATAAGTGATATAACATTGCATAGAAATGTCATAAAAGAAGTTATGGTCCATGGCGAAAAAAAACAAAAAACCCGAACAAAACAGGAAAAGTCTATGCAAGACACTTTATCAGACAAATCCTCTTTATCATCACTTTATTTTGCTAATTTAGATCAAAAGATTCCTTCTGTACTCTTAGAAGAAACAGAAACTACCTAATCTAAAAAGAATATTACTTTTTAAAATATACAGAGTCTAAGCTTTTTATTTAAGGTAAATGAAATGCAACTATGTCTTAAGACAGGGACGTCTTAAATATACTCAATACATTTAACTTCTACAAAAAATGTACTGCAACTCAGTGGAGACCCAGATGACACTGAGTAAACAAAATGTGCAGAACATTAAACTATTTCCACATATGGGTTCTATGTTAAATCATATTCAGTAATTAAGTCAGCTGTTATCTAAAAATGTTCAAATCTGCCACACAGCTCAAATCTGCTGATGAAAAATAAAAATGAAAGTTAATTGTGAGTTTGTATGTGAAATGTAACAGCACAGACCAGCTGTGAACTGGAACCATGAACATCAACTTTTTTACTGTTAAAAGTATTACAGATGCACTCCAAGTAAAATGTGAAAAGATACTTCTTTCTATGCTATCTGAAGAAATGAGATTACAGTCTGAAAATGGTGAAATACCTTTCCTATTACTAAAAGTACCTCCTAGAGGAAATATGAAATAACTACATTTGATGACTGCCTTCAAAGCAGTGTGTCTGTTTTAACTTAGTTGTACTTCACAGAGATGAATGCCCAAGCAAGAAAACCCCCAACTCTTGTAAGAGATGCTTGTTTAAAGAAGCAGCATGAAGAATTGTTTTCAAATTAATTTCAAAAATTAACACGAGGTCTGAAGGGTCTGCTAAAAGGAAGCATTAGAGAGATTACTAGATTCAAAAGGAACACACTCATATGGAAGGTATTTGCACACAGTGGGCCTTAAAAAAACCTCTTCCCCTCTTTTTAATGCTTTTAACTTCAAGTCTGCACATTTTTAACAGCTCATTCTTAAGTCATAACCTCTGTTTCCTTTAACTACAGAGAAATGTTTCATGTGCAACACCTAACACTGCAAAAAAATATATGAATAGGGTACAAGTATCATAGTTATTGTGTGAGCAATATTTTACACATCCATCTATCTTACGCAGCAATGGATCTGGCAGTGGGAACTCCACCTGTTGTAATCAATTTCTCACTTAAAAAGATTAGCTATAATGGCAACAAGCAACAAAACCAGCCAAAGCCAACCTTAAACCAAAGACCCTAAGGTGCAGGGAGGTATATTTACATTGCCTGAGCTTTGCCTAGAAGCAGAAAAGCAGTAACTGTCGAAGAAGTGTACAATGGTATTTGGTGCCACGCAGTAAGACAACAATTTTCTGAAACACCCTTACAGTTTCAAAAAAATATGTGCACAACCCAGGGTTTTACCAGGTCAACATGTAACTACGTGGGCCTCTACCCTGAGACAAATTTACTACAACCAAGAATATGCATGCCTTCTGACTTATACAGATGTATAAATTAAGGGGTTTATGAATTAAATGAGCTAAACATTTCTTCTGTTTTGAGGCAAAGCAATTCTGAGGCATAACAGAACCCTCAGAAAGAACTTTACTTCATTAATGAATTTCTAAGAAATACAATCAATATCAGAGAAAGATTCTACACTGTTATAACTCATAGACTCACTTTGAATCAACTCTGTTCTAGTTTTCTCTAACACATCCCTTCAGTCTTTATCTACTGTGTCCTCCCACGCAAGCTTTACCTCCTAGGTGCAAACCTCCTGCCCTGCCCCAGGCTCAAGTCCAACTCCTGATACCAATTTCCTGTGACAGCTGATGCTAATCTTTCCTTCCAGCCTCCAGTGATCTACCTCTCCTAGATCCAGCCTCACTGAAGCCTTTATTTCTCTCCCTTCTTTATCTTACCTTTAGTTTCCTGTGCATTCAAATCAGACAACTTTTTTACCATGTGGCCAAGCATCAGGAAAGAACCCACGGGGACTACTGAACAGACAGGCACAGCCTTACTTGCACCCAAAGCAGGAAATAAGCAGACTCTGTAAGAGAAATTCTCCACTGTAGCTTTGGGAAGAACCCACCAAGACCTCACAGGGTTGAGAAAGCTGAGTGAAAAATCTTTTTAAAACCTTCACTGAATTTAGAATCTCCAATGAACACAGATAAATCATTCTTTTTCAATAGGCTCCGTAGTTGCTTAAGTTTGTGAAAACTTCTACAGACACATGGCAGAAGATGGCTTCTCTGTTACAGGAAGGCTACATCCCTGCCTCCTCCAAAATACTAGTGTGTTAGTGATTTTCTGAGACAAGGTTACAAGAACTTATGTACGTGAACATCAGCAAAATTACGCTTTCTGGAAGCATCTCAATGCTGCTAGTTGGAGCTTCCCTGTCCAAGTTTAATTTGCAGACCAAACTGAACACCTGGCACGGAAAACATGGAACAGAATAATAACAGTAGGAAGCATCAGCTGATAACACGCTGTGTCTCTTCCTCTCTGTTATACAATTGCACACAGAGTCTGAGTTGGAATCCAAAATAAAATATACAGAAGAAGAACACACAAATATTAAACTAAGGAAAACTTTGAGATGAGACTGTGTTGGTTAGCTGAATTAGCAGAAGATGAAGCTGTGTGCCTACCACCCCATCATGAATGGGTAGTGGAAATACTCTAGCTACCTCTACAACCCTGCAACACTTCATACACTCACTTTAACTTGAGTTGACAATGTCATCATTGTAACTTACAATACAGCAGCATTCCTATTGCTTATCACGGCCTATACAGAAATCAGCGGGCATTTCTGTTTTACAAAAAATTAAAGCAAACATACCAGATTCCCAAACAAACTATTTTTTTTTTTTTTCCATACATCTCTGTGCCACCACAGGCTTTTCTTTTTAAATCAGTACATAGCTGTTATGTGGTGGAGAAACTAGTACCCACAGCAGGGTCAAAATAACTGCAGACATCACCACAGTACCAGTTCCATCAAGTGCCAAGCCAGAAGCAGCTGCAGTAGTTAGTAGTTCCACCCTAAACTTGATTTCCCCCAACACCTAGGTAATATGTAACTTAGACCACCACTCACATCAGATTCTGCTTAGAGTACATGGCACAAGTATAATTATAGAGAATTAAAATGACCTGGTAACTTTCCCTTATCAGTCTTGTTTCAAAAGCAACATTAAACATGTGACTTATTTTGCAGAAAGATGAGGCACTTAACCTTTCTGAAACCACAGGTAACCCCACACGAAAAAACTACTGCACATGTAAGAAATTCATATCCGTAACCTTAAGGCATCAGTATGAGAAGCAGCAGGAACTGTTGCTCACCTTGATCCTGCTGACAGCTTCCTGAGCTTGCATCATTCTCACATTCTTGGAAGGAGTTTTATCAGAAAGCAGTTGAGTCGAGCCAAGGTAATTGGCAGCAAAAATTATTCCATCAATTAAGTCTTCAGGATCGCAAGGTCCAGGAACTGTAATGTAGGAAAGCAGTCACTGAAGAAAATCATGGAACCACAGCAAAACAGCAGCACTCTGACAACTTGAGCCTGAACCTGATGACTGCAAATCCTCCTCTGAAATACTTCAGTTTAGCATGACTATATGGCAACCAGTACTTTGAAAAGTACAAAACACCAACCAAATGCTCTCAACATCTCTCCAGCAAAAGCCGGAATTGTTCATCCAGCCTGTCTCTCACAATACCTCATTCTTTTGTGAGCAGGGATCACCCTGGAGCAAAATGATCTCTGTGGGTTTTCACCATTATAAAGGGATGGGCACAGTTTCTCAGCTCATCCCCCCACCCAGCAAAACCAGCCTTGCAATTCTAAGACCAGCAACAGTCACAAACAAAGAGAGGAAGGGTGCAGTTTCATAACCCTAGTCAGCCCCTTGCTCACTTACGTGCTAGCCGCCGTTAGCACCCCAGGCAGAGGAACCTCACCAGGAATGCTTTACAGGTACAACACGTCTCCCCTTACCAAGAAGACTGATTGCCCCTTACCAAGAAGACTGATTGCTCAATTAAGCAAAGTACTTTTATGCCACAGACCTTTAAAAATCATTCTTTGTCTCAACAAGGATATTGAGGTAAAGTATAGAGTTAAATAAAAATGTTGTTAAATACACAGAGCATGGTCTTTCTTCATGGCCAAACAACCCTCTTAGTCCCCCAGATTCTTAAAGATCTGACTCCCATCAACTTCTGGGGAAAGTTGGAGGGTAGTGAAGTGTTCAGTGCCTAACAACACAAATCTTTACAAAGCACCATTTATGATTTGTGTTGTGGTGTTTGGCGATTATATCTAAAAACTGTATAGGTAAAAATGTTGTATTTTAATACCTTGCTACATGTTAAAATTGTCACAAAAGGGAGGCTGGTTAACCCAAGAAACGTCTTGTTTTCTTACAAGTAAGGAAAAGCAATTGATGTTCAAGACAAGTGAAAATGCGAACCATCTTAAAGAATGCTAATGGTACAAGTATCCACATTTTATCACCAAAAACCCCACCTGTTCTTAGGTTTGCCTTTTTTTTCCTCTAAGAACAAAGCAAAACCCCTACAATATCAGAATGGAGTTTTTATTAGTTCAAGGGGTATCTTGACTTATAAGGTGATGGGGCTTAAGTTTAACATTACTCAGAATGCCAATTTGTTCTAATTATAACAGAAGAGATTAACAACCACTCAGAATGAGCATGGGTAACTTTGGCCCCAAAGAAATGCAAGTCATTGCATTAAATATAACATTTCATTAAAATAACAGCAGAAAGAGCTGGAGATGAGTATCATGCTGAAACTATACACACAGACAGAAGGAGATGTATAAATCTTATGAGCAAGCTTGTCTCTTTTATGATTTCTTTAAGTACGAAAATTTATGACTAGTAATTTTAAGATGCTCATCTCTAGCATGCAGAATTTATCCAGATACTATGTATCTGGAAAACTGAAAATGAACAAATCACTTTCAAGTACCTGATCCAAAGAAATGGAATTTTTTCCTTAGGGAAATTTAGCTGCCTGGAAGTACTACTTATTTGCACACTCTCTAGTCCTGAAACCATACAGCATTTCAAGTGTTGCTATATGTTACTCTACATGTCAAGGCCTTTTCACCACTTCCACCACTTCACCCTTAGAGGATACAAACCCTTTCATGGTACAATTTCTGATCAAAACACAAAAACCACAGAGACTGACAAAAGTGTAGATAAGACTCCTGGAAGGAAGCATATTAAAACCAAAAAAGGTATGTGCTCTGTTTTCATCAGAGTTGAACATACAGACAGCACTGCTTTTTATAAGACACTCCATTTATTACCCCAATCATGAAATTATTATGTGAAGGTAAGTGTAGCGTATGTGCTAACAATTTTTTCTGTGCATAAAATGCACAGCCCATGAAGTGCATAAAAATGGAAAGTTTGTTTTTTTAAGAAATTTTGCACTGGTCCAAGATCTAAGAAGATGTTTGTTCACTTTTATTTAAAAACAAAAAAAAATTGAGGAGAGGATTATTTAAGATAGCCCTTGATAGACAGGGCTACCACTAAGCCATGAATTTCAGTTCTAAGAGAGATTACTCATTGCTGCAAAATTCCAAAGCTCAGCTAGTTTCAAAACAATATATGAAATGTACAGTTGATAATATTCTAGCCACAGACTCCAAAAGATGCAGCTCATATACTGAAGGCTAAACCAATGATCAATTTTCAGCCTAAACAGAATGATCACATAACTGTTTAAATACAGCACACTGTAAAGCAATCCAAGGAGTTCCGAGACAGTCCAAAAGATGCATCACATCAACTGTATTTCTGGCATTTCATCAAGCATATGCAACACATGCTGACGAGGCTGGGGGGTGGGGAGGGGAGGTGGCTGGAGGGAAGGTGGGGGAAGAAATGTGGAATTTTCTGCTTCTGTCATGCTCTCATAATGAAATAACTAAGTTTTACAGCACACAGCCTTCCTGTATATACAGGAACTTGCTTTATCACATTGTTCTGAAGAAACTCAGCATTAGTACTTGCACAACCTTAACTCTAAGACAGGAAACACTATTTAATTAGAAGACAAGTAGTTGCAAAGCAGTGAAGATTTCCTCTGGAAAGCCTGCCAATTAATCCAATTAATTCCATTCTGCTAATTAATCCAACTGAGTTTGGATTGAGCCTGCCAACTGAAATCACTACTGGAAAGAGCACTCTTCTTGCCTAACCTATATTCCTTGTCCACACACATTCACACGTATTGTGTAAATACCATATAAAAATTAGTGGTATTTTAAGTGATAATGATTTTTTTTTTAAAAAAAAGCAGAACAGAGATAGAAATTATGAATGAAACACTTAAAAAAAAAGGCTCCATGTCTCTGAACTTCTGAAAGAACATTGTATGATTTAGCTCAGGTTCCAGATTGGACACAATTTAATCTAAATCAGTATACTCAACACTAGCACCTTTTCTATTCAGCAAATAAAAATAAGATTTTATACATTATAAATATTGCAGGCTTTTTGGATATGAAAAAACATTTAGAAATTGTAGAACTATCTTACCTTCAACATAGGTTGGAAATGAAGCCAAGCTTTTTCTGGACTGTAATTAAGACAAAAAAGATTTGAAACAGAACAGAGCATGCACAAATATGCATTAAAAATTTCTCCATGCCAAAAAAAAATCATAGTCACAGTTATTAGCAGAGGAAGCTCATCACTTATTAAGATTTATTATTATATTTAGTATTTTCAAACTCTAAGCACCTAATAGAGTTAAATTCAACCTATTCTGTTTGTCTTTATCTACCAGGCAACATTCTAGGCTCAGTTTTCAGTTACTTGTTGGTGTTCAATAGTATAGTAACTGTCTACCAGTGGGTGCTCTACTTTTACTAATCAAGAAGTACGCAGGAAAATACATCATATCTCAAAGACACTGGATCTTCCAACTACAAATAAATATATGCAGGAATATATAAAATTATGCTATACTGTTGTTATTATTCACGACCGAAACCATCAGCCTAGTCAGTCATTAACGAAATTCTGTTATTTATTAGGACTGTTCTTAGATGTGCTCCTCACATCAACATAGCCTATAAAAAGCTTTCTAAATTTTTAACAGGTTAGGTAGCAACCTGTGTTTCGTGCGGTAACTATATTCACTAACACCTCACCATCAACTGTGGCCACCACTGTATCAAGCACAAAAACACATTGGTAGCTTCAATTTTGTAAAAAGACAACAAATTAATAAAATCGTGACTTGCACATGTAAATACACAGTGTAAAGTAAGACCTTGCTTCCAACTGCAATTTTATGGGAAAGATTCTGTGGCTAACCCTTCAAACACCTGAAAGCTACAACTTTCAGTAAGACTCACCATTTTGTTACAATCAGTAACATAAAACACATAGGAAAATTTATCTAAGAAAACTCTGTAGCAATATATAGATGGTAATAGGTATATTGAAATATTTCCTGTTGCTATCATTTGTTGCAGATAAGAATTCTGCATAGTCCAAAGATTACAAAACATTAATGAATCTACAACTGATTGTATTAGCAGTAACTTCTCCAATGACTGATTAATGTAGTTTTATTAAAAGAAAATCTATATAAGATCAGAACAATGGTTAGTATCTTAGACAATTTCCAGTATCTTTCCAGGCAGTATCCTTTGAAATACATGCTAAACCATTTTCCTTCATGACAGGCAACATAGTAGGTTTTGTGTATTAGTGGAAAAAGCAGGTAAACTAGAAGGTCACAGTTATGTGACAGGCTGAGTAACTAACCCCAGGGAGTGTTTTCCATTGTACAAATAGAAAATGGATGCAACGAGAAATATTTTTCAACCAATGATGTGTGTCTTGCTATAAAATAAAAGAGCAAAAGGTGTGTGACAGACAGCAGAGCCTGCTCAGCCTTTAAGTACTTGCCGTTCCTTATGAAAATGACTAAGCTGTAGTGCAAAACCAAGAAAGCTCACCATCAGAGACTGTACTAGTATAAATAAAGATGTCAATAAACAACAATCTCCCACTGCCAAAGCATTTAAGCTGCTGTGAGGACACCGACATGCCTTTTCAGATCTGTGGCTCTTTCATCTCTTCAGATTAATGTTTTTACTGGACCACCTATCCATACAGACTTCAACAACTATTTGTATTTGCTGCTGCTGTAGTGCTAAGTGGGAAATTCAACAACTGGACTCTGACAGGCCTAGAGGACAAATCCCCTACACACCAGAAACAGCTAAAGCACATAAATGGTCTTTCCAATATACTTTTATTTGTTTAAATAGAGTGAACAAAGTCTGTAATTACAGATTTGGCAATATCCAGCAATTTGACTAGCTGATGCAACAACTTCTTTTCAGGATAGAGTGGTGTAAACTGTCATCATATATGCACTGATAAAACTCACACAGAAAATTAAGGTTTTTTGTTCATTATCCAGGTTGAAAGACATTCTACTAACATCACAGGAATAGT
The DNA here is from genome assembly GCA_000699545.1 of Podiceps cristatus. NCBI lineage: Eukaryota > Metazoa > Chordata > Aves > Podicipediformes > Podicipedidae > Podiceps > Podiceps cristatus. The sequence continues at coordinate 1,813 of KL278242.1, read as the reverse complement.
AAAGCAACAGGTGAAGTTATAAATAGGAGGAAACCTACACCTTTTAATTTTACATATCCATGAATAATGAAATATCAAGGTCATTAATGTTTCATTACTCTTGTTAATCTCATTGCCACCCAGTATTACAAAATCTATGTTTTAAAAAAAGGTTTTACTAAGACCTAAAAGTCATTCCTGAAAATTATGAGGCTGCTTTATCACTGTTGTTCTTGCATTGGAAGTACTAAAGCAGGCATTACTGCTCACCTGATGGAAACAAACAGCCTGACATATCCTACCGTGAAACCTGGTTTACCACCTGACACTACATGTGAGCACATCCTAAAAACTGAAATGAGTAGTGTCTCTTTTGTGTTTTTCCTTTGGATAAATTTATTGATAACAACTGCTAGAACTTACTATATATATGAAGTGACAAAATCTCTACTGAAGAGAAGCTGAAGGCTTTAACAAGCTAACAATATAGCAGATGAAAACTTAATGGCACAATCTATTGTTGAAGGCTTTAGCACATGAGCAATCATGAGTTTAAGTCTTTTGAAACCTCTCATTATTTTCTAAATGCAAAGAGACTAGCACAAATACATACAAGTTAAAAGCTTTTTTATCCCTTGATGATAATAATAATAATAAAAGATTACTAATTAGCGTTTCAACTTTTATCAGTATTTCCAGTTATAGTAGATCAGTTTTTTCATTGTGGAAGATAAATCCTGCATTGCTATCAGTAACAATATGGCATCTTGTTAGACTACAGTTTATAGATTTTTTTGAAGTTTAAAAAACAAAAAGCAGATAAACCAAATATTTGAAGATTTTTCTGTTTACAGAGCCAGCCATTCTGTACTAATCCAAATACTTTTTATGCCAAATGATTTTCTTTCCACACTGTGAGAAGTTCTACTCACACTTCTCAGTTTGTGTTTGTGGAACTACTGTAGTGTAAAAACCTGCCAGATGAGGAAAAAATAAAAAAGAAAAAATAAAAGAGGGAAAAAAAGAAAAAAAAAAAAATTTAAGTATTTAGCTTTATTTTGAGGAGCTTGGAGTAAAAATAAAAGAGGGAAAAAAAGAAAAAAAAATTTTAAGTATTTAGCTTTATTTTCAGGAGCTTGGAGACAGGAACTGAATTCTGACTGTGAATCACTGGCAGGTCAGTTTCTACAATGACAAAATACTATGCAGCAAACCTAATCTATCTAATCAATGTTATTCAAGCCAGCTTTTTCATCTGGCTGAGAAACTTTCATTTCTTTTCAGAAAGACATTCTGCATGTGGGGGAAAAAAAAAAAAAAAAAGGCTTTTTTCCTTTTGCCTCAATACAGAGGTGATGTTGGCTGGCTGGTAAATCAGTACCTCCCAGCCTGTTAAATGAATTTAGTGGCAGCTGAACACAGACACAGAAATGCCATGACAAACAGTCTTAAGTTCGTTAGAAATTCAGTTAAGACAGACAGGGAAGCATAAGGAAAAGGAACTACATATCAGCTTTTCAAGTTTGTTGCAATTTTGGAAGAAGAGAAGGGATTGCACAGGTGTAAATGGGAAAGGAAAATCTAAAGGCATAAGCAGCATGAACAAGGCTGTGGCTTTCGAAAAGATTTCACTCTACCTCTTTATTAGTGGAGGCCTCTGCTGTACTGCAGACATCCTGGTGATGTTGCCTACTCGATGATTCAGCACCCCGAGGTGAAGAGGAATCTGGAGATGGAGACTAGACATGGCAAGAAAATTAAATAATAAGCTGAGTGACCAATTTAGAAATTGTTATCTCATATTTCCCTCTAACTTGGCAGTAGAAATAAGGGG
>JMFS01093344.1:0-20447 GCA_000699545.1 Podiceps cristatus | reverse complement strand
GTTACCATTTGGGGTTAAACCACAACACCCTAATAGGAGAAATTAATACCTGAGCTGTGAAGTAAAAATGGTCCCCAAGAGCAACAGAGAAGTACTGAGAGTCCCCAGTGACTATAAACGCAGAGTAAAATCAGTGAGGTCACATCAGTTTACACAGTGGAGTGTCTTCAAATTGTACTATCACTACAATTTAATAAGCTGAACACTCAATTAAATGCATACAGATAGTTTGTTGCTGTTGAATTCCCTGTCCAGCCCTTACTAATATTTTGCGATATCAGACCCTGCACAAGTTGATAAATTAAAAGAGATTACAACTAATTGCTGTTTAAATGGCTGATATTGAACACATCTCTATAGATGCATTCACCCTCTCCCCTGCCACCTGTTCCCAGAATAATTAGTTGCAAAGGAAAAAAAAAAAAAAAAACAAACCAAACCCCATAAAATCTGAAAGAGTGCAGGTCACAGCTTTGCTAAAATTGTTAGATTGACACCAGCCTCAGTACAAAATGCATTTAGGCACAGGCTGTATACAGTTTTAACTCTGGCAAGGGCTAAAATTGCAGTGAACCCAAAGGAGTTGAAGTCATTTAGAGTGCAGACCAAGCATTGTAACCAAGTATTTTCTCCAAGATAAAAAGTGTATTTCAGCAGTGGTTTGGAAGAGAATGGTTCACTTTCCTTCTCTGTCACATTATTTCCTGCACTAACACTCCAGGACATAGTAGGATGTGTACATCATAGCCTAGTTGTTTTAATGCAACTTCAGATGCACTGGTGGTGCAAGCTGAACGATGCTCAGGTGAAACATGGATGTACTGCTTCATTTCAGGTCCAGTAACGCCTTTCCAAGAGATGGACTGGGCATCTGACTACAGTAATGTCTTAAGCCATCTAAACCTAAACTAAATTCATACCATACAGAGATTGTGGGATAGCAAGGTGTTTGCATATTGCCAGGATGAGGACTAAGATAGAACAGCACAGGAAGAGCCTGAGACCAAGACCTCCATGGGCAATGGAGAAAGCATTACATCTGAGAAAGAGCCGAAAGCTCTCCCTGATGCAGGGGGAAGAGGAGCAGAAAGGCCCCCCTTTTCACTGTCCGTGTGGCAACCTAGCAGGGCTGTCACTCACCTGAGCTGCAGAAGAGCCCTCCATTTAGTGTCACCATCCAGGCCCCGGTGATTTACCTGCCATGCACCCGGCCCCAGGGCAGGCAGTAGCTCTTGTCAGCGTTTAGCCACAAGCTGCACACATTTAAACACCATCTGCTTCATTACAGCATTATGGGGATGAAAACCCAGGACATTCCCCAGATATTACCTCTGCCCACCAGTTGTACTCAATAGGTTACTAGCTCCTGTTCACCTGTGAGGCTTTCCAATACACTGCCTTGTTGGATTGATGTTTATGTGTGTGTTGAGCTGCTGACAGGCCGAGCACAGCATCTGCTGCAATCCGCTGCAGTCCTACCCATTTCAGGAACTTGCTGTTGATCTGGCAACACCTAATTAATTCCAAGAGGGAGATGGCATTAGCTGCAAGCTATCAAGGGTATATGTTGCCCACAGAGAGACTGAAAACCATGCATGTAGAGATCTCTGTGGGCACAACCAGCAAGGTGCCTCTCATCCAGCCTTTACAAACAGCCAAGCATGGGCTCATAGCGATTGTTTCACCACCGTGTATTTTTCATGAGTTTGAGAGAAGATTTCAGTTATGATGAAAGAACAAGATCTGCCTGACTCAGTTCTTTGGGGTAAACAGTGAACAATTAGTCCAACATGGTGCCACCAGAAATAACATCACCTATTTTCATAGCTGAGGGCAAAAAGAAGCTCAGGGAGCTTAAAGTCCAACAGGTCATCTATTCTGAGCAAATTCATCCAGGCACCACCATGCAGCCCAGAAAAAAGGCAATGCTCTGTTCTAGCTATCAGCACCAGGTATTACAAGCAGTGCTTCTGCAAAGTCTCTGCGGAGAGGCAAGGGGCAGGACAAGAGGTATGACTGTGTTTCTGCACCCTGTGTGAAGGAAACCAAAGGCGTACTAACTGCATCTGAGCAGGTTGGCCTGTAATGGTACTTGAAAGCCCATGAATAGGGTCATTGAGAAAACTAGAATGGGTATTTGAGGCTAGGATCAGAGTAGATGCCCCATACTAAGAGACATGGAGAGCTCAATCTGTTTAGCTCTTCAAGAAGTAACTAAATAGGCCATGATTGTAGCGCAAAAGCACCTCTGTGGGAGAGAAAAGTCTGGATCCTGAAAGGCTGTTTAATCAGAGAAAGGTACAATAGGAACCAATGGTTGGAAATTAAAGTCAGATATTTACACTGAGTTTAGAAATATGTGGAAAATTAAGCAGGAATTAACCATTTGGTGGAAGGTATCAAGGATGGTATCTTTAGATACCCTCTAGGAGAGCAAAGCTTTATCCATTGTACTGACCTGCAAACTATTGGGGCAATATAGGGAAGTCTCCACCTGTAATGCAAGGCTAAATGGTATAATAGCACCTCCGTTGTACCTTTCTCACCTGTGATTTCCTTCACATTACGCTCTGAAGGAGGCGTGTGATGCTAGGCTCTCGGAAGCGCCAGTACCAGCAAGCCTATGTTTGGCCATTTCAGCCCACTAGACTTTTCAGTTATACCATGCTGTCTCCCTCGGGGGAATTTTTGGTTTTATCCTCTCTCCTCCCTTTCTAAAAGGAAAAAAAGCACCTCCTGGAGCACCGGAATTGTAGCCATATTTTTTTTCCTTATGAGTCTTGCTATGCTTTCCCCACTTCTGCTCTTAGGAAAGCAAACCTTCATTCCCGGTTCGGCCCTACAGTGTGAGAGAAGGACACCTTCAGCTAATTTACATCTAAGTGAGCATTTGTCAGAGTAAAGAATAAAGGTCTTACTGTGCAAAATGGCTCCTGTGGCAGTACTAATCAATACTTGTTTGATGGATTGCCTGCCAGGAGTCTTTCAGGCACATCATTTCAGCTGCTAGACTTTCTGCTTGCTCACTGCTTAACAAAATAAATATAGATGAATCATGGCATTTAACATAAAACTCCAACTCAGAATCAAAGCTGTTTAAAATGCACAGTGGTTTGCCCCACTCCATCCTTCCTTTCCCTTTGCTCAGGAAGAATGTTAAATCCTGGCTCTTCTGGAGCAGGCACAAGGCTTGAATGATAACCACTTCACCCAGGACTGCCCTTTCCTCTGCAATCAGTGACTGCATTCCTGACAGAGAATTCCATTTCTCATTGCCCCCTGAAGCGGGCACCAGTTGGGGAAGAAATAGTTGAGATGTATGCCTGCATGGCCGATGGGAGGGTGATATTTCATGTATGCCTTTCTTAGCTGGTGTGATGCAATGCACAAACTGTTCCCTCTGCTCCTGCGCCTATTGTGCTACTAATCCATGTGAAAGCTTGCACCACTGAACTGTCTCCACCTGCATCTGCATCAGATTTGAAACTACAGGAAGCAATGAAGAGCCAGGTTTTTCAGAAGTACTTGGCTTCTCAGTAATAATAAATAGGTGTTTGGATCTCCAGAAATTCTTATTTCTATTCAGAAACAGAGCTGGTTGCTGATTTTTTTATCTGGCTTTTAGATCGATAACACTTTTCTTGAAACCCTATACGCCTACAGCCCACTAATAGCCTTGGGAAGGGTGAATAATCATAGCAGCAACTTTTTTGGGCCAAAGAGGAACATCAAGCTCCATCTAGCAAGTTCTGCCCCCTCTCTTATCTTGCCAATCCCATCACCACCCTGCAGCACAACTCAGACAATCAGGCGGGAAGCTAGAAGGGATGCAGGATCCATTTCTGGGCTCTGTGTAATGATTCGTGATTTGCTGACACTGACACCAGGAAAAGACCTTGAGGTCAAGGCTTGGAGCAAGGGACGGAAATGCGGGTGTTTCTCCTGTGCATCTCGTAGTTTTCCCCGCACTCCCCTGATGCCTGCTCCCTTGTCCACTGACAGCTGGGAGCACTTGCCAGCTTCCTCTGAGCCACTCTTCTTCACAACATCCAGTTTCAGCTCTTCCCCACTTCTCAGCCCTTCAGCCCATTCTGCCTTCCAAGTCCTCCCATGGCAGACTTCCCTTGCCTCTCTCCCGGAGCACCACCGTCAGGGGTCCCCAGAGCAATACTGGGGACTGACAACTAGAGAATCAAGAAAGAAGTACCCTGCTCCCCTGGGCTCAGATGAGACCAGGGAACATCCTGGCAGGCGAGTGCTGCAGCCACGCGCAGGGAGAGTCCAGGCCACCAGGAAAGCCAGTAGGCGAGCGATGAGGAGGGTGGTAGCAAACCCGTTGCAGCTCAGGGTTTTGGAGCAGAGCGCTGGCATGCTGCGGGGCGGCAGAAGCACGCAGGACCTGGATGTGCTTGGGGGCATGCAGCCACAGAGCCAGGGGCAGTGGTGTTTTGGGAAGAGTCAGAGAGAGAGACTCTGACTTGGAAAAGTTGGTGGGTTTCAGACATGGCTCAGCTTCATAAAGGAGTGAGGGGGGCTTTCAACCTACTCCCACCTCGCCATCCTCCTTTTTCAAGGGAGGCAGTCTGGGGACACACATAGAAAGCCAGTTAAGTGTACAGCACCAGAGGAGATCAGAACAATGCACTTTCGTCCTGTTGGAGGTTTTGTGTTGTTTTTGACAACAGCACAAATATGGCTACACGGAACGTGTCGGGGATACAGCGTCACAGCAAGCATGGCACATTTTTTCCAAGTGAAAAGCAGTTTATGTAGGCAGAAGGTGGACCCCTTGAAATCTTTCCATCAGGGCTTTTCTAGCTCAAATGTGAGGGAACCACAGGGTGATGCTTTATGGAGCACCCTTTGCAAAAGCTGGGACTCATCACGCTAAAGCACCCAGCAAAGTCAGGCAACACATCTGGTGTGATGAAGCTTAGCGCCAGTAATAATAACCCTGTCCAGTGCTTTGCAGACTGAGCAGTGCTGGCTCTAGCACATTATCAACAGGCTCATTTCTAGCCTTAAAATCAGGAACTATTTCTTGTTTTCATTACCCAAGGAAAAATCTTGTGCTCAAAATACTTTGTTACAGTTTTGGTAAATCCTTTAGTTTTCAGTATCCTTGTCCCTCCTCTTTAGCTTTGTTGTAATCTAACATATCCATATTTAATAATTTCTCTGTTAGTGAACTCTTTAAATTATACATAAAGAATTCAAAAACAATCAGAGAAGAACTTGAATATTTCATATTAAAACTAGATGTTTTATGATTGCCTACAGAGTGAAATTAATAAGGAGACTTGGCCAATGCTGTATAATTTATGCTGTGCTTAAGCAGCAAAACGGGTAGTGCTTGGTACTTTCCTTTTCTCACCTGGCAGGATGGAAGCCACTGGCAGGGCAAAGCTAACCTCCAATCCAAGCAGCCCCTATTTTTGTTTATTGTGCATAACAACAGCTTTAAGAACAGTTAACAATAACAATGTTCTGACCATGGCCAAATGGCCACAGGGTGGCTGTTCTTTGTCTATGTTTATCTGTCTTTCCTAACTATTTTGTCTGCTAATCTTCATGCTCTGCAGCCAGCCAGTGTGTCCTGACCCTATTAGCATTTAACTGCAAAAAGTCCAATATATCTCTTTCAACTTGGGTATAAAACTTTGGATCAAAGCCACAGTCTGGAGGGATGACAGGCTTACACGTTGCTTAGTATAGCAGTACTCTAAACTCAGGTGATGACTGTAGCACAAGTGACCACAAATAAATACATCTGTCCAGTTCTGCTGCTTGGTCTGAAACTGGGTTTCTGCACTGAGCTAAGAGAGCAGTGCATATGCTACAGGTGTTAGTCGTTAACTGCAGAGCTTCAGGCAGCTGCAAAGTTCTCTCAAATGGCAATTCAGAACTAAACCAGCTGAGAGCAAGAATGAAGGATAAGACCAAGAAGGGGTGCTCTTCATAAAGGAGGTGAAGCTGTCAAAGCACATGAGGTAGCTAAAAAGGAGTGTAACACAAAGTGATACTCTGCCTTTTCTGGGAGGGGGGAATTCACCTTCCATATGCGCTCACAAATTCCTGGGTGGCTGAGTTACTTGAGCTTTTTGCACTTCATTTTCCACCTAGAGGACAATCGCACAGGGTGAGGATACAATACAATGTGGTCAGTTAGCACAAGGATAAAAGCACCGAGAGGCACAGATAGGCAAGGGATGACATACTCTTAATGAGATACTGCTACAATACCAGCAGCCAAACAAATTTAGTGTTTTCTCATGCCCATCACAGCCAGAAGGAGAACAACAATAACTGTAGTAGCATTTCACTATTCAAGATAGGACAGTGCAATGACTGCAGAAACTCACCAGGCCTCAAGGCATACCTGCTGAGGAAATGTGGAATAAAAATTGTACTTCAGGTACTCAGGTACCTGAGTGAACAAGGCAGGGCATGTTTGTGGGGTTTTATTTGTTTGTTTGTTGTTTTATTTTGGGATTTTTTTGTTGGTTTTTTTTTTAAAGTCCTTTGGAAAAATCAGGGTTCCAGGAGTGGAATGACAAAACTGAAAATCCCATTACATGGGGGTGGATTTGGTTTTCTTCATATTTTCTGGAGCTGTTTAGATGAGAGACGGAAGAGAGCAAATTTACAGGGGAAGTTTTCTAGGTTTGGCGCTCCAGCAAATCTATAGTTGGTTGCCCACAAAGCTCAGTTCTCATCTGATGAAAGCCAGTAGATGTCCCCTGCCTTTAGCACCTGAGTGATCTTTCCTTGACCTTGGTCAGTTGCCTCCACTTCAGTTTCAGCATCCAGAATTTTTCAAGTCAAACTCCTTAATGCTTGAATCAAGTTAAGGGGTTTAAACCCCTCAGATTCAAGGAATCAGCCTCGGTGAGTCAGAGGGAAAAGACATCTCCTGTGATTGATCACAGCTGTGACTCAAAGCCAAGTACACATTCAAACAAGTTAAACTGTTCCTAGGGCTCGTAAAACACCATGCCAGGCCTTTTGTGTTTTGCATTAAAGTCATAGCAGCCTCTGAAAGCCAAGCAGTTTGCAAATCATAAGGATTAATATTTATTACTATTGAATGTACATCGCTGAAGCCTCTGCCCTGGAGAGTTTGCAGTTTAAATAGTATAGGCAGAACTGGCGTGCACAGACGCAGCTCTGGCCTTAGTCTGCTCCTGGGGAAGCTGAGGGTGAAAACTCCCCGTCAGATCAGGGTGGGTGTGTGCTGGAGCTGGCATCTCAGCCTCCAGAACCGGACCCCTCTCTGTAATCACGAGAGGCTGAGCCCCAGACTGCGTGTCGGCACACGCGAGCCCCTGCAGGACTCCGGTAGCACCTCACACTTGGCAAGGAGGCCCCGTCGGTCAGAGTGCACCTGAGCATCAGGACACATCTGATGAATCACAAGCACAGTGAGAGCCCCGAGGGCCGCAAAATACCTCTAGGGACTTGTTTGTGCCAGATCTCTCAGAAAGTTCAAGAGGAATTAGCTAAAGATGTGGATAGAATTGCTGTGGGATTTAAAAAGGGGATTCAGCTTGCGTGTTCAGTTAAAAAAGGGATCCAGCTTGCCTCAGTCTAGAAGCTAGGCTGCATGGTGGCCACCCTGCCTCTGAGTCGGGATGCCCACACAGGTATTCGGTGCAGCCCAGCCCACCCGTGTTACAGCAGAGTTACCTCACTTGAGGTGCAGCTATCCAGTCAAGTCCTTCCTGGTGGCATCAGCTCCCATGTGGAAAGTGGAGCAACTTTGAGTAACAGTAGAGCTCAGCCATTATGTTCCTGAAAAGTGTCTCCACCCAATGCGTACTATGGCTCCAAAGGTCAACTCATCTTACCTTCCTGACTGTGTGCTGACAAACCCTAAGAGAAATGATGAAAGACCAAATGAAAAATTAGTGAACAAGCAAGTCAGTATAATCCAAGGGTGCCCACCATGCCAGGCAGACACATATCCTGGGAACAACGCACCAGTCCCCAGACTTCACTCACAAGGCAGTGAAAATGCTATGGCTGCAAGATTTAAGCAGCAGATTGACTAGAAAGCTGATGTCTCAAACTCCCCAGCTCCAGAGCTTCCCGGGCAGCTGCTTGTGGTGTTAGCTGGAGGGAGCCCAGTGCCCCAGGCTAGAGAAGGGCAGCATAGCTCACTGAAGCAAAGCCACGCTCCTCAGAGGAGCCATCACAGATGGAGCTCCCGGGGAGGCTGAAGCTGGACCAGGAGTGTGTCCCGTGCTGGTTGGCTGGGCCCTTCGCAAAAGAGGTTCTCCCATCCACCTGCACAAATTCCCTTTATGTTGCTGTAGCACAAGGTGTTTGGCCGCTCCAGTACTTTCACCGCACTCAGAGAACGAGCAGTTAGAGGTTTTGTACTGTAAGCAGCTGCCTCTGTGTCTTCACAGTTCTTCTCAGCTCCCAAAATTGAAAGTTCAGGCCCCAAAAGAGATCCAATGAGTGACAAAAAAAAACCAACCAAACAACTCGCCCGCAAGGAGTTTGGAGAGAAAAAGAAAGCAGCAGCATCAGAAAACAAAGCTCTCCAAGGTTTTGCTGTACTGGGTCCCCATCATCTGCCTACATTTTGCCCACACACAGTTTAATCAGCATGCCGGGGAGCCTGGCTCCCTGCCAACGGGAATGCGGATTCTGACAATTTGTCCAAAGTGCAGTCAGAAATTGCAGCTAAAGAGAAAGAGGTGGGTTTGTGGTGTTTTTTTGTTTTTTTTTTTTTTTTTTGTAGATGTGTGTGTGTGTATGGGCTTCCCCCCCACCCCGCCTGAAACAATTACAACCTCTAACTGCCGCCCACTCCTCTGTTGCCTGAGAAACGCAGCGTGGGTATGGCTGTGGTAACAGGGACTCGGGTTTTACACTGTGCTTGCTGTCAGTGGCTGGCTGCAAGGCCCCCACAAAACTGTCCCAGCAGGATGTTAATTTAGCCCAGACATGGAGAGTATTCCCGTCCCAGGCACAGCCCACTGCAAGTTCCTGCCACGGTGAGCATCTCTTTGGGAGAAGCCAAGGGTGCGGTAATAGATGTCTTTATTACTCTGCTAGTTATGTTGGTAATGTCCCTGGTTTCAATCCGTCCCATTCTCAGTACTTGTTCTGCTGGGGTGCCCAGCACAGTTCAGCCCGGGATGGGATGGGATGGGAAGGAAGCAGTGTGCATCAAGAGCTGGGTATCACACGTGCACTTCTGGCTTGACAGGAGCAATTCTCCACACCCACCCTCAAAGCAGCATCCCCTTCATCACCTTGATCAAAATCACTTCTTCTCAAATGGCAGGACATGTGTCTCTGTTGAAGGCTGTACCCATAACAAGTTCTTGGTTAAGAAGTCCTGGTTGGAACTACCCTGAAAGAGAAAGTGTGCTTTTTTACACTGGAAACCTGGGTAGAGAGGAGAAGGCTGCTCAAGCCAACTAAAAATATTCACCTTCCCAAAGAAGTGACAAAGCATCTCTACTGCGCACTTCTGAGCTCAGCATCCAAAGGTAAGGCAGATTGGAAAGATGATTTCTGGTTGAACAAAGACATTTTTCTTGGGGTGGAAAGAAACCAACCACTCACTTGCACCCACGTTTTGAACAATCTCCGTATAGCGGTGAGGGGAAAATGGGCTTCAGCTTAGGTTTTTTTTTTCCCCTACCCTTTCCAGAAAAGCCACTCCCCATCCAGCAGGCAGCACACAGACCCAGGGATGCTGCTGTCTTCCAAGCTACAAAACACAGGAAGGAATATTTATCTTGGCTAACTCTGAGCAGTTTTCCCTGAAGGCCAGCACACAGCACTCTCTACTGACACCATAGCAGACCCAACAGTGTTCAAAGTGCCCCTGCTGACAACGGGGGAACGAGAACTTTTCACCAAAAAAGCACTTGGACAAAGGGAGACATTAGGCAACCTTCACAGGTGGCTGCTCCTTTCTTATTAATGGTTTGCCTTTTACAAGTGATAACTGAATCTGTGTACTGCTCAGTTGTCTCCCATGGTTTTTTTTTTACAGTCCTGTTTTTTCCTTACCTCCGGCTTTCAGACAGTTCCTGTCCCTTGGGCAAACCCTCCTTGCCATCTTCTTTTCCACAGAGTTTTCAGTCCCAGGCGCTATATCTTGCTTTTTTCTGCAGTCTTATAGCCATCTATCTGTAGAATACATTTCACCTACCTTTCAAGACTGCACAGATAAAGGCCCACCAGTGCCTTTAGACATACAAAGAAGTTATTTGAAAAAACACAATGCTTGTGCACTATAAAAGTCTGCCCCTCAGGTTTTAATTCACAGGCCTTGCTTTCTTAATATGTCCCTTTTACTGCTACTTTTGCATTTCTCAAGACTCATCCTTTTTAGCTGGTGGCTTGTGGTCACTGGCGAAGCTCATGCATAATTCAAGTATTTTCAAATATTGCTACAAACATCCTTGCAGTTGTCTAAGCCAATAAACTTGCAGTGGCTGAAGCAAGACTAGGTAGGAACTATTCTGGAGCCTTTCTCCCCATGTAACTGTTATTTCAGGAAGCAAATCCCTCCATTTAGAATTGCAAAATCAAGACCTAACTGATTTAGGAAACTACAGTGTTTAGTGATTAAGCAACACATTACTGAGAAACTGGTCAATTTATTAAGTAATCAATATACTGATCATCGAATAAACACACCACTATTACTAACCTGCAATTATACTATTTTCACCTTATTACACTCAATTAAAAAGATGTTAATCTAACACTCTTAAATCTTATGAATGATACACATCTACTATTCACTTACAAATCCACCACCTTTCCCTCCCTATATGACCTATCACCAGGGTGGAAATCCATCCCTCTGCAGCTCACTCTCTCACATCAAGTTTTTCAAACACAGACTTGATGGCAAGCCCAACGGGAAGTCCCACCATCTCGGGTTTTCAAGTCCGCATCACTGTCATCTGTAGGCACCTGCACTCCTCCTCTCAGAAGATGCCCCCATCCTTTGTTCTTTATCTGATTTTCTACCTTATTCATCATAGTTTCTATTTCTAGAACAACCTTTTTTGCCACCCTTGTACCTCCCTTTCTCTACCCAAGCTCCTCCCAAAGACACAACATGTCCCTCGTTACTTTTTCCTTGCTGGCCCAATTCGGCAACCTCTGTACCAAAGTCTGGCATTTCCAAAGCTGTTACTGGGGCAGTATCTCAGCTTTATACAGTATTACTGATATACCCTGCCTGGGTACAGGAGGGCAAAACCTCCTCACAAAATTTTCATTTCATAATAGCAGCACATTACCTTACATATTCTCTGAGGCAAATCAGTCTACTTAGCCTTGATTCCTCAACCTCACCCTAGTTAAGCTCCTTGTCTTTGCATCCTGTTGTCAAGCTCAGATCAGCAAAATGACAACCCACATCATCTCTGAGGCTGACCCACCCAAAAACTAGCTGTGGAATGGGACCAGAAGAGATGACCTAAAATGAACATGACCATCACAGCAAACACAGCATGGTGGCCAGCTGTTGTGCAGTAGTTTTAATGTTTTCTAGGATGGTTCGTTTTATGGGAGAAATAGCTAGTATAGTGCTGGCATCATTTCGAGAAACATCAATTTAGCAGTAATCATAGAAAGAAAGAGCTGGAACATGCGATGGCCTGACAGATCAAAACCTGGGTCATCGTCGGATCATTCCCCTTCAAGCTCTACCTTAAAAGCTACTGGGTATTTTTGCCCTTTCCTTGCTGGCCCTTTCCTTACTGGCCACTGCAGTACATCGGTGCTCTGCTGGGTAAGAACTTTCTTCTCGTTTTTAATTTAGAGATAGTCATGACATTTTCACACCAAGTTGTGCTTTACTTTTGGGCTAAGTCACTCTCTCATGCTACGTTATTTATAAGTGGCCACAAGAGATGTGTAGCTTTTGTGGATTGTGGAGGTTTCACCTGCGTACACAGCCTATCCCTTTCAGGCTCCTTTGATAATTATATTCTGTACTTGGAAACTTGAACTGAAAATGGACAGCAAAGAGAATATAAATACATCTGTCTTTCACTCTGCTACTGTTCTGTCATTTTGTTCTAGTTTAATGCATTGTGAGTAACGTGATGCGACTAATGATTCCAGGCAGAAAATCACCAGAAAATGCTCAGTGTTGACTTTGTCAGCTAGGAAGACAAAATAGGAAAAGATAGTGTGAGCAGCACTGACATTACATTCAGACACAGTTAAAACATTCATTTGGGCTTAGAAGAGACATTTAATACATCTTTGTAAAATGCTCCCACTTGTCCTCACCACCACTTTGTTTAGTCTTTTCATAAAAGGCGTACTAATCCAGGAGCATGCATTGGAACCAAAAACCTTTGAAGTAACCAGGATGGAACAGCAATGAAAAAATCTTATATCCCATGGCATAGTGTGGAAAAAAAAAAAAAAAGTGCATAACTATCTCAAGCACTGGAGGTCTTACTATTCATCTAAAGGCAACATGCTGAGTCTCTAATATAAAGAAACGATCATCTCAAGATGGTCAAACATAAAAAAAAAAAAAAAAGTGCATAACTATCTCAAGCACTGGAGGTCTTACTATTCATCTAAAGGCAACATGCTGAGTCTCTATCTAAAAGAAACGATCATCTCAAGATGGTCAAACATTCACAGAGATCTTGGTAAGAAAAAACATGTCTTCCCTTTTATTGTCTCTAAATACAAACTCCCAGCCCTGTTGTAAAGCTTCTCCATGCCCCACTTGGTATTGGACACGTCCTCTTCATTTGCCCTGTTACTCACTCTCCACACAGGATCCTATTTTCCCATGTTGAGCCACATCCAACCTGAGAACCACAAGCACATGGCTGTTTGTTTGCTTTCTGTACGTTGAACAGCCTGTTTTCTCTCTCTTTGGATAGCCATTGTTTCTTATCCACTCCCACCTCTGTCTCTCTGCACTCCCTCTTTTTGTGTCGTGTCTGATTTTCTGCCTCTCTTGTGTCCTTGCTTCCCATGTACCAGGCCAACAGCAATTCCCAGCCTTGACAGTGCCCTCAAACAAACTACCTCATAAAATTTTTGAGGTCAACTCCCAATCACTTCTGAACAGCTGTTTGCTTCAGCCGTCCTCTTGCAACCCATGTGCTGGTAAATGCATTTTTAATCAAATAATTCACTTCTTGGTGTCTCTTCACAGCTAAGTAGTGGTAACTCTGCAGACTACACACCCTGTAACAGCCCGGAGGGGAAGCCACTGCTTGCAGAGGTGCAAAAAGAAGACAGACATGCTCCAGCTGCCCTCACACAGGACAAGTGTGCATGCAGTACCACTGGCTCCAATGGTTACCCCAATCACACAACTCCTCGTGCTTCCTTCGGTACAGAGTGTTTGCTATATATTGGTGTGGGGCCATGCTGGCCTCTGCCCTGGCAGAGGTATTCAGGTTCAGACTGTGTTTCTGTAAGGCAAACAGTACGTGCACCCTCCAGATCAAGAAACCTTGAGGCTGCTGACTGCCCTAAGTCAAGAAGGGTTCACTGGGGAAAGGGCTGCACCAGCTAATTAGTCTGTATCTTGCCTGAGCAGCACAGCCAGAGGCTGCTGTATAAGCTGGTAAAGTCATCTTCATGTTCTTACTTGTAGAAAGCAATGTTAAGGGCTCCAATAAAAACCATTCAGCTGCAGAAGATGAAATACATTTGGTTTATTTCTTTCTAAAGTTTGTACATATACATATATAATTATACATATGTGAGATCCTTCACTAGGGTTGCTTGATTTCAATTACATAAAAATTATTGGGAAGCTTGCAGGCTCTTTGTTGCCCGTAAGCAACATTTATCCCAACTTATAAAAACACAGAGGAACAGAGTTATAGTCAGGAACATGGACACAAGAGAGAAGTCTACTTTATATCTCACAGTTTCAATACATCAAAGGCAAGTTATTTGTCTGTATACCGTAGGCTTACTTTATCAGCAATGATAAAATAGAGGAAAATATTTATATACAGTCACCTCAAGTGAAAAATAAAGCAATGTAAACTTAAATTCCAAAATATTATTTTAAATGATATAACAATATCCCCAAAAGTCCTTCTTCCAAGGGGAAGAGGACTGATTAAGTGCCTTCATTTATCAGGAAATGATCATTCTAGTACCAGTTACATGAAGCAGAATAAGGGAGGGCATCCTGTGGTACCTGTAGAAAAGAGTGACAACTCTGCTTCAGGAAAGCATCTCTGTGTAAGCAAGTATATGTTGGAGTCCTTATGGACACCAGCAGCATGTGGAAACATCTCCTGTGAACCAGGGCTTGACTTAAGCCTGCAGAGCTCTGACCTGACAAAACGGGGTGCCCTGGTGGTAGGACAGCCTCCAACCTGAGACAGTGCCCACCCCAAGAGTCAGAGCCGCAAGCTTCACGCTGCTGGAAAAGGTTTCGTGATTACCTCAATGCTGCTTCACAGCAGACCATGAAGTTACCACAAAGCAGTGAGACCGGGACTGCGTCTCTAGTGTGTTGCATGAAAAACACTCTTTTTATGAGAGTAAACTGAGCTCAAGATTATCAGAAAGAAGGTTCCTACACTTGGCAAAAGGGAATAGGAGGCCACACAGAGGAAAGGTCTTGCAGTGACTGCTGTCGGGCCCCATAAGGTGAGGTCTGCACACAAGAGATGCACAGCATGTGCAAAATGTTTTTTCTGCACTACCACTACCAAGAGTTTCTCTTCCCATAAGGGCAGCACACAACGATAACTGAAGATTCAGTCCCCTTTCTCAGCCTAAGGGAAAACACTGCAACAGCTCAGGTGGAGGGCAAATGACGCTTCCTAACCGCCACTCTAAGCGCAACAGCACTCACCCTCATCTTCCCACTACATCACCATGGGAGGCAAGGGAGAAGCTCAGCACCCGAAAAAGGATTACAGGATGACAGCTCACCCAAAGCAAGGTGATGAGGATGCCCCTCTTCACTTCATCCTGAGCTGCAGTCCACTCGCGTCTCAGTCTTGCAAGACTCGATCACTCCGGCCACGGTCCAGTGAAGTACAAAGGCATGGCTTCACTGAGGTTGCTCAAGTGCTTCAAGGTATGGTAAGAGTTTTATGACACCAGGCAAGAATCCCACCCTCAGGCTTTGCTCTCCCTTTCCAGGGATAATGCAGATAATGTTAGTGTTGCCCTGACTAGAGCGCAATAAGAAAACTCACTGGGTTTCCTTCTGTCTTTTTACTTAAGACCAGAAACTTGTTAAAAGGTTCTTTAAACCTCCCAAAGGAAACCTCTGGGACCTGCTGATGAGCCAGACGTTCTTCTGGAAATCTGTACAGTTGCAGAAAGAAACCCCCACTACTGCTGTACGACTTATCTGCAGGAGACATCACAGGCACCTGTCCTGCTTGGATGCTTTTGGACACTATGTCCCCTTGCTGAATTTTCACAGAGCGAGGTCAACATTTTCAGAAGTAAAGCCGCGTATTAGATCTCCAGAGTGCTGATGAGCCAGACGTTCTTCTGGAAATCTGTACAGTTGCAGAAAGAAACCCCCACTACTGCTGTACGACTTATCTGCAGGAGACATCACAGGCACCTGTCCTGCTTGGATGCTTTTGGACACTATGTCCCCTTGCTGAATTTTCACAGAGCGAGGTCAACATTTTCAGAAGTAAAGCCGCGTATTAGATCTCCAGAGTGTGATTTTCAGAAGAAGTCAGCATGGACGCTCCCGGTGCAGGCATCGGCTGACATCAACAGTTAGCCCAGTGTTAAGCTAGCAGAAAGTCCCACCCAGTAATCCTCGCTTAGACTCAAATATATGCCTTTGCTTTCGACATGCAAAACAACAGGCAGCCCCTGGTGGACAACAGACGGAGATCAAGGCAGCTCAAGGGATACCCTAAATCTGTGAAAGCTCTGATGACTGTTTAACCTAATTTGAGAACAACTAGAACAACAAGCATCCTAATAAAGTTTGCAGCTGCTGAAGTGCTTTGACCAAAATAAGCCTCAGAAATGAACAGCAGGCTTTGGAGTGCTCAGCCACAGAAGCCATACTATACCTATGAAATACGTACACACATCTATAGGCATCACTTAAACATGTTCACCAAGAAATGTAAGCCTCAGATTGTACCTCACGCAAAGAGAAGTGATTTTAAAGTTTTCAAACTGTCAAAAAACTGTTATTTTAGCCAAGTTATAATCCCAGCCTCAATTAAGAGGACATAGTTGTCATGAATATGTACAAATTAAAAAAACCCCACACAACCCACCCCTGTTCTCATCCTACAGTCTTTCAGAATTTGACAGCACTGAGCATGAGGTTTTCATCAGCGTGTAAGTGATTTAAGACTTGTATCACCGATAGAGTTTGCCCTGCGCAGTGACACAGGCTGGATATCATCTATCTCCCTTCCCCCAGCAAGAGGCTCAGGGGAGTCAGCGGATTTTGTGTCAAACAAGTCTCCACAGCAGCTTGGCTAGCTGCTCTGCGGTTACACCAGGATACTCACTTGGCGCAAAGCGAAGCCGAAATCTTGCCTGCTCAGACAAAGCTGTCCATCTTGTGCTGGTCTGACTTAGGTGAGTTACATAGGGGACCACTACTATAGAGCGGCTACTAATTAGCATGGTTTATGTATGTCAGACAAAAATCCTGCCCTTGTAGTTTGTAGCAATGCCAGGATTTAAAGTGCTAAGTAAGTGATGTACTTCTCAGTTCAAATAAACCTCTGGCCTGTACCCCAGCTGATTCCTGGCACAGATTTCACAGCAGATGCCATGGGAGGTCCCTCATTGTTTAAACATTTATAATTTTTATAGAGTAGCTCATTGTTCAAAGGGGAGGACAGAACGCCGTGGGCTGGCCTAAATTTGTTCCTTCTGACCACGGGAGCGAAGTCAGGTCAATGGTGCAGCCTTTGGGAAAGCTGTTGCATTTGCTAAGGGAAGTGCTCTGATAAATAATTAACATACAGCCCCAATCCAGCTAACAAGACGGCTGAGCAAGGTACCTTCTCTCAGGCAGGACCTCGCCTGCCTCCTTTCACTGTTCAACTGGATGTCGCCAAGAGGAGAGCAGATACTCCTGGTCGCACCCGGATAGGTTTCTGTGGGGCCTGACCTCCTCGCCCTTATTTAAACCAGGCTCCTAACAACAGGACTGTGCCCTCCGTGGATGAGGATGCTGCTGTCACAAGGGAGGAAAGCAGCAGGTGGCCGGGACAGTTCCTCAAGCAGCACGGTGTAGGTGGAAAAGAAAGGCAGCATTGCTAACGAAGCACCCCCAGCCCTCAGGGCAACACTCCATCACAAGTCCCCGGCAGGTGACCAGCCACATAGGGTGGCACTGGATTTCTGGCAATCTTCCTACAGTATTGTCGTCCTGTGCGCTGGTGCTCCGCTTCAGGGATATTATTTGTCTGGAGGCTGACAAAGCCTCTTCTTGCTGGAGTCAAAGTTCAGGCCCCACACACTGAAGCTCCAGGTGAAGCAGCTTGCTATACTACACTGATGCTGCTGGGAGAGCTCTGAGAGAGAGGAGAGGAGAGGCCAGGCGTACTGCTTCTATATGCACTAAAAATATCCTCTAAAAAGCACAAGCTGGAGACAAGCTCTGTCAAACAAATTTCTGAGACAGCTTCTTTGGCTTGCCCCTCTAGGCAGCCTAGATATTGGATGCTGGGAAGACATACTGGGGAGCTGCGGTGGTGCCCTGGGAAGAAATGTGGACTTCGTAACTGCCCTCTCAGAGCAGATATGATGTCCCAGAGGTGGCGAGAATGATACTGAGTTTAAACAAGCAGCAAGCTGGAAGATGGCTTGAGATAAGGTGTGTAGGCTGCCTTTGCCTCTGCAAAAGCAGCTGGTGTTTTCAAAAGCCTGGATATCATCGCTCTGTGCTTGGGGGACATTGGCTTTTTTTTTTTTTTTTTTTACACACAGCTCCCTAGAAAGTTGCAAGATGCATGGCCTGATTTGGAAAGTACTCAACACCTTGCAAAACAGCATTTCAAAGTTTCCCCACAGCATGGGTTGCCTCTGCCTCCGAGACTTTTGTAATGGAGACTAGGAATGTCACAAGTGTCTGGCCTAAGTGTGGGAGGGGGGACCTTCCGTCCCTCAAGGACAACACTAAAGGATCATGGCAGTCTGAAACTCCGTCTCACACCTCCCAACTGTAACTGTGGCTGGAAACACAGGCTACCAATGAGCAGAATGAAAAAGCTGTTCACAGGGTTATCATTCAACGCAGCACTGCTTCAGAACAGGTTTTCTCAAGACAAGATGGGACAGTCAAATTTTCTGGATTTCTGCAAGCACGGAAGGAAAGAGACCTGTTACACAGAAGCAGCTGAGGTGCTAAGATGACAGACAGGAGCAGCTTGACAGAAAAGGAGGAGGAGCTGTCAGACTAACTGTGATAAGGCCAAAATTGATTTAGGGATGGAGAATGCAGGCATGGTAAGTGGGTACGCTGTCTGCAGAGAAAAGCCTTCCCTGCTTTCAAGAAAAACATTTCTATGCAATGCCTCCAGAAGCCCCGTGATAACCCTGCCACCTTTGACTTTCAGTGCCACAACCACCTCCTCATTGAAGTGGCTGCTCTAATCAAGGAAGAAATGCACCAGCCGACCGGAGAAAGGCAAAACTATTGGCTGTTTCAAGTCAGAATACCAACCAGTCTTGTTAGCGGAAGGTGCTGGAACTGTGAAAAGTCACCAAACAATTCTGATCTTTGAAGGTTTGTTAGTCCAAACTCCTGCTCAAAGCGGACTGTGCTGAGCACTGCTCTCCAGGAGAGCTCTCAAACCTGGACGCGCCACACCCTGGGAGCCGGTGGATCAGAGGGAAAGCACTTAAGGGATGAGCTGTTAAAAGCCCTTAGAAAGCTTCTGGTAACCATTTACAAGTGGCTGGCTACAGATGAGAAACTGAGTCGGCGTCACAGCTGAACAGCGTTCCCCCACAGCTCTGCTGCATTAATCACCCTGCTGGCTGACTTATCTCTCTACATCAATTAAAGACACAACATAAATACTGGATTTAAAAGCTGTAGTCATGTTCACTGGTCCATGCGTGATTTATCTGCAAGACGCACACAAACACACAGCCGGCCCAGAGAGTCTCTTTTGCAGCCGCTGCCAAATGAAAACCATCTCAATCAGACCCCTAGATCCTGCTGACTCACAGAGGAGAGCGCTGTTTCGGCTTGGGGAGAGCATCTCACCTGCTTTGGTTGCTGAGCGGGGAGAGGGGAAGACAATTCTGTCCTCCTCCCTTGCCTCTCTGCTGTCAGGTACGGACCCAGCAAAGTCCTCTCCGGCCTCTCCTCCCTCAGCTGGGGAGAGGAGATGGTCCAGCCCCGGGAGGGTAAGCAACCAGCAAGTTTCAGAGCAGGATGGGTCCCTCCACTACCTCTGTCTGCATCTTGAGAGGGGGGATGCGAGGAGTTGTTGGTCCCATCCTGCTCCTCTCCTCGCATCTCCCCTTTCAGCACGCAGGCACAGGCTTTGCCTGAGCGACGGCTACACACTGCTGCGGGGAGGATGCTGAGGACAGATGACACCTGCCTGCACTACTGACGCAAAGGCTGGCTTTCACACACACACGCCCGTGGTGGTCTGCCAGCAACTCCTGCTCACCCTGAGCACCCCTGGGAAGCTGCAGGCTGCTCTGCTGATAACGACTTCAGGTGCATGGTGGGTCCTAGAGGAGGGCTGTAAACCAGCAGAGTATCCTTACATACTGCAACAGGAGCTCCTGAGTTGCCGAGGTCAAGCACCGATCTCCGCTAAGGACAAACATTTCAACAGAGAAAGGCAGGCTACCAGGTACCATGCAAAGCCATCTGGCCGGACTCTCAGTGGTGCCACTCAAGAAGGTACACTGCTGAGACCTCCTGAGAACCTGCCCCCACCCTTTACACTTGCATTGGGGAAAAAAACCCAAACCAAAAACCAGTACTGCTTGGTAGATGATCCTATTCCCAAGGGAGACCAGGAGCCTTAGGCATTCAAAACAGGAACACCTTTGTCTCTTGGCCTCCAAAATGTGCATTTTCACACAGAGTGTCTGGGATGCCTAGACTTTGTAAAGCAACAGAGCAAAATAGTGTTAATTAAAACTTGAGCAGAACCTGACAAATTCTCAGTAAACTAATCTGCACGCCTCAGCAGTCTCACCAAGAGTGCTCCAAGCTCAACAAATGTTTAATGACTAAAAAACGCAGTGAAAAACTGCATTTGCTAAGCCCAGATGAGACTTAAAAAATATACCCTAATCCGTTTACAAGTATACATGGAAATAAACAAAACAAAACAATCTTTTTTTGCACTTCACTTTTTGACTTTCCCTATTGCTTCAAATCATCTCTTCTGCAATGACTTTGAAGAGGAATTATCCAGTTTCTGTGTCATAGCTGGAAAACTCAGCTGCTGAGAAGGGCTCTGAAGCGGGAGACT